>JAAEAF010007013.1:42862-85622 GCA_011037195.1 Triatoma infestans
TAATACAAATAAAAAAAAAAATAGAAAAACAACAAAAAATATAAACTTATCATATAAAATTTTCATGTCAAATTCATGTTTGTATTGTGTGCAATGTTTCGTTAGTGCTGTAGTCATGTCAGTCGGTTTTTTAGTTTTACAGTCGTATTTATGTTGGTACAGTCTATTTTTTAAATATTGAGATGTTTGTCCTATGTATGTAGCTAGGCATTGTAAACAATTTGTTTTATAAATTACATCTGATAATAATGTTGTGGGTGTGGGGTCTTTGGGTTTAGACAAGAGTTTTTTTAGAGGATTGGAGTTTTCGTGAGCAATTGAAAGGTTATATTTCTTGAAGATTTTACCTATTTTTTCTGATAGATTTTCTGTGTAAGGGATAGAGATATAGGATATTGGAAGTTGCTGTGATGGCGTAGAGGGAATTAGGTGGTCATATTATCTATGGGTCGTTGAGCTAATATTTTTTGTACTATATGGAGAGGATAGCCATTATTTTTAAATATCTTGGATAATTTTAATTTGTTCTCATCATGGAAATCACTAAAATTCTCTCCATCAACAATAATAATAAAAAAAGAAATATATTGGAAATGATTCATATTAAAAAAGATAAATTATCTATTAATTTTAGAACAGGCACCAAAAACCTATCTCTCAGTTATAACAATCTCCTGGAATTTCCAAAACAACATACAGACTAAGACACGGTTTTCCCATCCGCTCTCCTAGCCCTTTATAAACCTTGACCCATCCAATGTCCGTAACACTTGGTGATGGTATGTCTCAGGTTAAACTAGTTAATTACTACTGGGATTCTAACTGAAAATTTTTGTAAGTACATTTCCTAAGTTATTTCCATACTTTACTCTTATATACGTATGCCACATATTATCAAAGTTTCAATAGTTGTGATTTAGTTTAATATTGATCTGTTCTACAACAATAGTTTAAAATAAATTTAAATGTGCTATATATATCATACTTTTTATTTAGTTTATTTATATAGTTTATTTTTTTTTTTAATTTATTTTGAAAATATTTATTTTAAGTTCATATTTTATGTTGTTTCTCTATTTTTTTTATTTGTATTAAAACCTTTGTACAGACCCTGAAGAAGGCAGTAAATTTGTCGAAACTTCGATAGAAATTTAAAAAGAGTTCTTTTGTATGACCGAACCTCAACATCCAATTTACAACATTATTTTTCTTTATAAACTCCTCTGGCCATTGCAGTACAAATATCTCATTGTAATTTTAAGGCCTGATTTTAAAATAAAACTAATTTCACTGGCTAATAGGGAAGGGATTAGCTCAGTGGTAACGCGTTAGAGTATTTTCATTTTATTACTTTATATTAATAATTAATATTTTAGTGCAACTATATTTTGTACTGTCAGTTAATGCCCCAATTTAAGTTTGTATATAGATAAATATTATTATGTATTTTATAAGATTGTATTAGATTTAATTTATAAGTGCTATAAGTAATCTGTTTACTTTGTTTTGTATATATCTAGATATATGTAGGATCCCTGCTATGGATTTATGTATCCCAGAAGCAATAAATAATTAATTTGTAAAACTACTTACAAATAAAGTTAGTAGAGTGATGTATAATAGTTGTATGAACCAGCAACACATGTTACAGCAGAAAAGCTACCAACAAGTTTACTCTTATCAAATGAAATTAAATATTCAAACTCCACACTAGCGCGCCTAGTAGCCAATTAATCTGTTTATCTTTTTAGCAATATAAAGATCATAATAATCATTATACAAAAAAAAAAAAAAAATAATCTAATCAACAAAATAACTGACAGTATTTGTTAGTGAATTCACTATCAGCCTACCAAATTTATCCAATGAAATTGTAATTCTTTGTTATCAAATCAAGGAAATCGAGGCAAATTTGGCAAACAGTTTCTTTATTTAATGATGTTTGTTATTTTCAAATTTAAAATTTCCCTAAATATCTTAATTAAAGTTATCTAAATTAAAAAATTCTAGGTTAAATTTATCGAAATAAATAAAGTTGGACGTGACGTCATCAGAAATAGCGTCATGGCTGAAAGTCTGAAAGAAGTTAAATGAGATTTAAAAAAAAATAAAAATCCCAATCAAAGAAATCAGCAATAGTTTCTTAACTATAAATAAATATGAAATAAATAAAATAAAATAAATGAAAGTGAAATATCTAATAAATATCGGTTTATCACTTTTATTTTGACGTCCTCAGCATGTACACTTAGTGTAATAAGTTTAATGAAACCCGGTAGAGAGTTAAATGCAACAAGCGGGTTATTGTACATACTGATACAATAACTTTCTAGCACTTAACTCTGTATCCTTCCTTAACAGTTCCTGAGGAAGGACGCCAAAGGAACGTCCGTAACGTCCGGATTTCAAAGATTAAAGTTTTTTTTCTTTGGCCCCAGCCAACTAACATTTTGCTTGTTTCCTTAACAATGGCCAAACATAATTATCATTTACATTTAACATTAGTTTCTTTTTCACATTAGTGAGGTGTTTTTCTTATCACTCATATAATACTGTAATGCAGCAACTGGTGCCATCTAGGATAGAAAGCAGGTACCTCAAGTTCTCCTAGTGGCCGGTAGGAAGCGCTGGCGGCGCGCTCTAGCTCTTTTCAGAATGTTCGAGAACCTTCCAGACCTTTCTCCACCGGTATAAATAGTGGAACAACAGTCAGTTTACACAGAGTCGAGAGAGTATTGTTACAAACGGAGTGAGCGATTGTGAAAAGTGTATAAAAAGTGAATTATGAGAACTTTTGTTGGTTTAAACTGTGTATTAATTATTATTAAGTGCTTTATTTGTAATTTATTGTGTTAAACAATAAATCGGGTTTCCTTTTTGAAGTTTAGAGTGTTTTATCCAAACGAACCCATTTAGAAACTAGTTGTAGTAGCTAGTTCAGAGGGAAAAACGTTACAATATAATATAAATTGAATATTGCAAACCGTATTATAAAACTATCAAACATATCATAAAAATCTGAAAATGCCCCTTTAATTACAGGAAGTATTGCGATCGCAACAAGTTTCTGAATACGATAAAATTGTATTTAGCGATTGGTATGTGTGCTTGGGTGAACAAAATATCTAAGAACACGATAAATCGCAGGAACCTCTGAACCTGATATTCCGTTTAGAGGTTACTACCACTGGGGATCATAATCCATCAATCGTAAGTTTAACTTAACTGAATATTTTATTCTTTGCAGTTTTTCTTGATTTTCTTAAATCTTATCAAAGATTTTTATTAAATCTTGTTTACCATCTTCACAAACATAAATTACCTAATCACTTTTGGATTTTCTCGGGAAAATGTATTTATTGGGGATTCTAGGAAAACGGTAGCGTTATGCTTTGTTCTCTAAAGTACGACGTCCGTATAATAATATATGGTTTCACCACTTATATAATATCAATATATATTAGAAGGATGGATCGAATATCAAATTTAAAGAATATCAATTAATCGAAATGCGACTTTACAAAATAGATTTTTTAGGTTGGGGGGGGGGGGGATATTTTTCTCAAAAACTGCTACAACAATTATTTCTAAACTGCGAATGCTGATTAACGCTACAAAATTCTATAACTTTGATTTCAAACATTTTTCCGGATAATCTAATTTTAAGAAGGAATTTATGACGTTTAATTCAAATTTTACTTCAGTCCCTTTAATGTTATTAAGAAACCTTCTGTATACAATGTGACTCAATTGAAATGACTGTTTAAAAAAAAGAAATTGTCAATTTTACAATAATATTATCTGCAGTTTAGTGAGAGTCGTGTGAAGGGTTCATGCCAGATTTTATTTTTTGTTTTTGGTGGGGTTATATAAGATTTCCAAAAAATATCAGACAAGAGATCACAGCGCAAACCATGTCGATATGGGTGTCAATCAATTCCATTGAGTTGTTGAATAACACAGATTACTTATCAATTCTTCGTGAGACGTAATAAACTAAAATAAATAGTGCAAACATGAAGAAGAAGAAAGAAAGATACACAAATGCAATAAATAATATCAAGTATAATATCAATAATATAAATAATATCAATAATATTCAATAAAATAAATATCAATCCTAAACAATATCAATGATGTAGACGAAATTATAATTCCTAAAACATTAAAATATCTCATTACAAATTTATTTCAATCAACAAATTTATAAATGACAATAGAATCCAGAAATTTGAAATCTGAAAATCCGAATACAGCAAGCAAAATTTTGTATTTTCTGTTTGATTTCATTTAATATATATTGTTCTAATTCTTGTTCCCGTTGTATTAGCGTTGATACATTATTAGTGATTGTTGTTATCAATTTCCATATTCTTAAATATTGATCATTCAATTTTCTCAATGTATCCGTTTCCCAGGCGTTCACTTCAACAACTTCTGAACTCTTTAAAAAGCCTTTGGCACGTTTAAAACTAATCATTGATTTAGTATAATTAACAATGGCTCTCAATGTAGTCGTATGATCATTTAATGTAATTATATGTTTATCAAACTCATATATCAATAATTTAGCATACAATTCATATGTTGTTATGTAATCGTATTTATGTGGTAAATAATTTTTACATTGATATTTTATTGGATTTGTATATTTTCCAATAATTTTTATAAATTCATCAATATCTTTTACCATTTTAATTGGAAATAAATTCATTGCCTTAATTATTTCTTGTTTACTGTCGTTTATATTGTTTTGAATATTGTTTAAATTAGTTTCAAAAGATTCATAGATTATTAAGTAATAATCTAAATCAAAATTTTCATCTCTAGATTGCTCTAACACCCATCTTTGAGTTGCTTGAATGTGACGACCAACACGTCCTTCCGTTTCCGTATATCTGGAATTTGAGTCCAAATTGTTTGCTGGGGAATTATTATTCTGTGTGTGCGCTGGAGCGGGATTGCTTTCACCATTTCTCGTACCTATCTGCAAAATTAACAAAAATACAATATAGAAATAATCCAATTTTTCCCCGTTATAAAAAACAACTCCAATATATTCCTATAAATTTCGCATACTAGCAAACCGTATAAAGGTTGCATATTTGTTTGAAGTTTTCTTTTCTTTTGTCCTCGAAAACTGATTCTTTGTGAAGGTGGGAGTGAGTTGCGTTTTAGTAGAATGTATTGAGTTCTACCACCTGTATAATTTCGGCACACATTAAATGGATTGCTGGAATTGCAAGTTTGGAAAAAAAATCGGATAACTGGTAGCGAGAATAAGAGAATAAAAATAGGTTTTTCGATTTTTTGACTTTCTCTTGTTTTTACACCATAACAGGAAATATTGCAATCGTGTTAAAAAATTCTTCTCAAAATTTTTTGTATTTTGTACTGACAATTATTTTGTAAATGGCTCCAAGGGAATTTCTAGAACTTGGAAAACTATTATTATTATTATTATTACCTATCACGGGTGGGCTATACCCCAGCACTGCAGCCAACAGAGGCTTATTGTGCCATCCCCGATAACCTCTAGTAGTTGAACTCTCCCTCTCTAAGGAGTTTGAGGACTTTCACCACCAGATCATTTTGGGCTACTATCTCCTTAGGTCGCAATGTACCAAAGGTCCCGTACCTCATTTTAGTTATTGCTACGCAATCAAATAGCAGGTGGCGGGCCGTTTCCTCCTCTTCCTGACGTAATCTGCACAAGGGTTCCACGTTAATGAGCCCTACCTTGAGCAGATGCTTCCTGAACCTACTATGACCCATAAGTAGTCCCTTCACCAGAGAAATCTGGCTCCTACTCAGACTAAGGGTCATTTGGGTCCTTCGTCTACACAGCCCTGGCATCATCCTTTTGCTGTGTGTGGCACCTGAAGTCCCCCTCCAGAGCTCTTCATGCTTACTGCGAAACCACTCCCTAGTAATCTGCCAGTGAAATCGCTCCGCCAGTGATCCCCAGGACAGGCTCTGGACCAATGAACAGAGTATTTGCCCCGTTCCTGGCCAGTTGGTCAGCCATCTCATTACCCTCAATCCCTATGTGTCCAGGCACCCATATCAGCTGTACCTTGTTGTGTCTGGAGAATCTCTACAATGCTATTTACATTCCTTCACTAGGGATGAGGTAGTTCTGTAGGCCTTTAGGGCTTTCAGTGCAGCCTGGCTATCCGAGCAAATACGTACGACCTTGGCCCTTGGGGATCTACGCAGGTTCTCCTCGGCACAGTCCTTGATAGCAAATACACTTGGAATACTAACTGCAAAGCTAACTAGAAACTCTGTTGAAATCTCTTTTATTTTCTGGAACAATTGGTCTTAGGGAGATATTAGGATTATTAGGGTTTGTTCTGGGCACTGTCCTCTGGACTGAGAATCAACTTATCATTCCCACCGTAACTCCTTAGGTTAAGGCAAGCAAACTTTGAATAAACATACCAATTTGAAGAATGTTACTCATTTTTACTTTCACTTATTCCTACTAAGATTTTTTTACCGGAAATATATGTTTTGCGGTCCCCTGAGTGCGAAAAAATGATTTTAACAAATAAGAGTTGTGTGATATCACAAAAACAAAAACTCGTACGAGCTCAAACTTGGATTTTCTTTTAAGCACTACCACCGCATCCGGCAAAATGGTTTTGGTCAAAATCCACTAACCAGAACTGCTACTTTACTGATTTTTTTTTTTTAATTTTTCCGCAATTTTCTTGAAAACGGAACGAACTATCTCGGTTAATCTTCTTACCTGCAGTCATCAATTTTCTAGTTAAAATCTTATAACTATAAAACATTTCGAAAGTCTAGCCCGATAATAATACTTCCTTATAATAGTAGGTGTAAGAGAAAGTAAAAATGTGCATGAAATTACGAGTAATTGTGTAAAAAGTATAATAATGAAATTTTATGTATTACATGTAATTCTGGTGAAACTGGTTAGATTAATACATTTCTTAATTAAGTACCCCCCCCCCCAACTCACACCATACAGAAATTTGTCTCGAACAATATACATTCATGTTCAATAATAATTATAATGATAAAATTTTGAGCTTACCTAAGCAGGTAGCATTAATAATGAAAAAATGAATAATATTTTACTTTTTATTATAAAATGCGACTTCCTTAGAAAATTTATGGCCAAGTTTTAATACATTTTCATTTTATTTATTTATTTACTTTAATAATTAACATTATAGCGCAATTTTATTTTGTACTATATTTTTGTATTTGTCAGTTAATGCCCTAATTTAAGTTTATATATAGATAAATAAATATTTTATTCTTGTCTTCTATTTTGTAAGTTTTTATTAGAATTAGTTTATAAGTGCTATAGATAATCTATTTACTTTGTTTGTACATATCTGGGGCAGGTGAACAGTTCCTTTGGCCTACCTATAAGTGGCATTTCTACAAATGAAATTACTGTTCAGTTATGTTGGCACACTTGTTGCAAAAGTAAATACCAGATGTGAATTTGATCAGAGAGTTTGTTTTATACGGCTGTTTAAAGTAAGCGTGTTCTGTGTTTTTGACAGACTGAATAAACTTGAATACCGTTCCATCATAAAATTCTTCGTTATGGATGGTTATCGCCAAGAGAAAGCCATACAAAATTGGTGAGAATGTATAAGGAGCCTGCAACTTCATTATCAGTCAAAAAATGGGCAGTCGAGTTTAAACGTGGTCGTAAATTGATTGAAGATTATCCATATGAAGGACGGCCAAAAACTGCAAGACCGAGGACAATATCGAGAAGATACACAATATGGTTCTACCTGATCGATGATTAAAGGTGTTTGATGCTGTAGGCATCTCAGAAGGAAGGATAGGGCTCATTTTCCACGAAGAACTCAGTATGAGAAAGCTTTGTGCAAGATGGGTGCCGCATTTTTTAAATTTTGATCACAAATAAATGAGGAATCGCGTTTCTCAGCAATATTTGTGCCATTTTAAGAAGAATCCGATCGGTTTTCTGCGCCGATTTGTTACGATGGACGTAACATGGGTTCCACCTCTTTACACCTGAGTCCAAAACAACTGTCCAAGCAGTGGGTAGAAGCCAGTAGCTCTGCACTGAAGAAAACAAAGACAATTGCATCGGCTGGAGAGGTTATGGCTAGTGTGTTTCGAGATTCCAAACGGCTAGTTTTAATTGACTACCTGCCAAAGGATCAAACAATTAATGGGGAATAGTACGCACATCTTCTTGACCAGCTGACGAAAAAATTAGAGAGAAAAGGTCTGGTTTCCAAAGAAAAAACCTCTTTTACCAGGAAAAAAGGCGCTTTGGAAATGGAAAAATTGAGGGATTTGGAGTATGAATTGTTTGAACATCCTCTCTATTCGCCAGACTTGGCTCTCTCTGACGTTCAGCTATTCCCAAACCTTGAGAAATTTGTGCCTGGAAAACGTATTGGGTCAAATGAAGAGATGGTGGCAGCGGAAAATTGTATATTTTGAAGACCTTCCAGAATCGCACTTGAGAGACAGAATCCATTATTGGAGAAATGTTAGACATAGTACACAACTAACGGAGACTAAATTGAGAAATAAATGCATTTATTTAAAATAAAAAAACTCATTTTCAATACTAGGCCGGGAACGTTTCATCTTGCCTATGTATTCAGATATATGTATGTCCCAATCCCTGCCATGGATTATGTATCCCAGAAGCAGTAAATAATAATTCTTGTAAAACTACTTACAAATATAGTTAGTAGAGAGATGTAGAACAGTTGTATGAAGCAGCAATCCATGTTTAACCACACAGAGCAGAAAAGCTACTAACAAGTTTTCTCTTATCAAATGAAGTTAAATATTCAAACTCCACACTAGCGCTTCTATTAGCCAATTAATCTGTTTATCTTTTTAGCAATATATAGATCACAACAATCTTGATTTAAAAGAATATTATATTATCTAATCAACAAAATAACTGACAGTATTTGTTTGTGTATTCACTGTTAGCCTACCATATTTATCCAATCAAATTGTAATTTGAAAATGTGGCTGTGTCCGCATTGCTGGATAACATCCGGTATTTTATCTGTCGTAGCATGCATATTAGTTATGTCCTGACCGGTTTCGATATTCATCCATCGTCAGAGCAAATTCACCAAGTTCGTGTAGAGAGTTCACTTAAAGGAAATGTTTCTGTAGACTCACACTTGTTGGTTGTATGTGGGAAGGTTATCTCTACACGAACTTGGTGAATTTGCTCTGACGATGGATGAATATCCGAAACCGGTCAGGAACATAACTGATATGCACGCTACGATGGATGAAATACCGGATGTAATTTTCTTTGTTGTCGAATCTAGGAAATCAAGGTAAATTTGGCGAGGCAAATTGTCACGATGCCGCGGAAAACCCATCAAAAGCAATTTTTACAGAAAAATGTTTGAAATAAAAGTGATTGGTTAATAATATTTGTGAAGTTCGCACTCAAAGCTTAAAGAAATTTTTGCAAAAAAAAAAATCCAAAAGACACAAAAATCTATTCTGTAAAATCGCACTTCCGGTTATCCGATTTTCTTCAGATTAGGGACTTGTGACAATGCTTCTACAGTACTTCAATATTATATAGGTAACAGGAGCATACATTTTATTGAAGTGATAAATTAGAGCAAAGCTTAAGGCTACTTAGCCCAGAACCCTCCAAAAATCAATTTTCCTTTTAAAATATTTTAAATAAAAGTGATAGGCATTTATGGATGTAGAAAATATAAGAGGTCTTTAGAACAATTATTGAGAAAAACGCGAAAAACTGAAAAAAAAAATAACGCACTTTTGGATGACCGATTTTGATCGAAACCTTGCTGTCAGATGTGATGGCAGTACCAAGTTTGAGTTCCCTGCGATTTCCTTATTTTTGGATATTGCATTCTCTCACATACACACAGACATACTAACCATTCGCTAAACAATTTTGACCTTAAAACAGGTCGTTTCCATGAAAGTTGAGTTTCCGGAATTCGCACGATCGCACTACTTCCTCAGGAAGTTAGCAGCAACTAAAGAACTTGTAAGAGGAAGTAAAAAACTGATTCAAGAAGTAGTAAAATTAAAAGCAGCACTGTCATACAATACAAAATCGTCAGCAAGGTTTGCCTAATATTCCTATAAATATTCTTGACTTTCCTAGAAAAGGCAGTTACTAATAAATTTGTAAAATCAGTAAATATGAACAAAAAAACAAAATCGTGGTAGTTCGTAAATGTGGTGGCTGTACTTGATAATATTAAGAATAATTTTATCTATGAATATAATAATATTGAAATTTGTAATTCGTTTATTTTTTCTAGGAGTGTATTTTTTTCTTCCTCTAGTAGGTTGAGGCTAGGAAAGGCATGATTGGCTTCACTTGCTAAAACTACTATCGCTAATCGGAAAATGTTCAAATTGTTAAATGTAATTAAGCCCGACAATTGGGATACAAAAACTGAATTCTCGCTGTCTGATGGTGTATTGCTTTATATGTCTGATAAGTGGGGTTGCCAATATTTACATATGATGGAAAGAAGCCATCTACAATTTTCGTTAATGCTATTGAATCTATCGCCCATTTCACCAGATAGAAGGGATAAGTCGCACATATAGTTTGTAAGATATTCAAAATAATGGTGGTGCAAGCTGTTAGAAATGGATAATAATCTCTTGCCTAAACAATGTTTTAGAAGACCAATTGAAATTAATAGAGCGCAAAACTATTATTCCATTTAATTGGGCTTATGAGTTAACGGGGCCTTCCCCTCCCTGTTAGGAGCTAAACCTATTTGGAAGTGATCTTTTAGGTTTCCGCCGCCATTTTCATGAAAAACACTTGAGTTACCGGGTTGAGACCGCGTCAGTGGTTTGCTAAAAAACCGACGTTTCGCACATGTTGCAATGAACCTCCTCAGAGTCGTTACACCTTCAAAACCATTAAGGCAAATGTCCCGAAAATCATTTTTTCAATAAAATCTTTCAGACTATATGTGCATGTATAGGCAGGTGACTTAAACATTCAGTAAAATTAGTAACTTCTAACGTATAACAGGAAATAAAAAATCTGGTGGGAAACACTCACATGACTTCCCTTTAATATAATTCAAAATATCAAATTTTCTTTGACCTTAAATTTTAGTAACAACCTATACCTTGGCACGGAGACAAGTGCTTATTATGGCCCAGTACAGCGCTCCAAAAACATTGAACTCCAATTACAGATAAAATTTGTCCACAACTATCCAAAATAATTTTTTTTTTTCATCTGATATTTTAACCGTCGTAGCATGCATGTTCATTTTGTTCCGGACCGGTATCGAATTTTCATCCATCATCAGAGCAGATTCACTAAGTTCGTCTAGAGAGTTCACTCAACGTAATGTTTCTGTTACAGTCACACTTATTGGTTTGTTGGTATATCCAACCGATATACAATATATACAACCAACAAACCAACAATGTGAGTGCAACAGAATCATTATGTTGAAGTGAACTCTCTACACGAACTTGGTGAATTTGCTCTGACGGTGGATGAAAATCCGAAACCGGTCAGGAACAAAATGAATATGCATGCTACGACGGATAAAATACCAGCTGTTAACCAGCATTGCGGACCCATCCTCATATTCAATAATTTTTACCTTCTCTTACTCCTAGTAAGAGGAAGTATTGTAATCGTATCAAATTTTCGATATCCAGTTTTCACCGGAAATATCCGTTTTGAGGTCCCCTGAGTAAAAAAAGTGGTTTTTAGCAAATGGTCTGCGTGTGTGAGTATGTATGAACAGCATAGCTAAAAAACGAAAAACCGTAGAAAGTTGAAACTTGACATTCCGTTTAGGTAACACCATGAAATCTGACAGTACATTATCTGTCAATATTACTCAACCGGAAGTACCACTTTACCACTTTTTTGCAATTTTCTCAAAAATGGCTCCGACGATTTTCTTTAAACTTGACATATCAACTACATATACTAAGAGCTACAACTTCTATTTGAAACATTTCTCTAGAAAAATTCATTTAAGGGCAATTATGGGGGAGGGGTTGGGTTAGGTTTTCATCTAAAGTGCTATTTCAATTTATTAGACAATTCTGGCTTCTAGATAATGTTAATTAGAATTAAATATGTTGTTGAAATTCTGAGTTTGAAAAAATCGTATGACCGGAAGTGCGTTTTTACGAGGAAGTATTTTTCAGTTTTCTGCTATTTTCTCTAGATCTCCATTTTCTTTAAAGTTGGAATGTCAACTCACATAAAAAGCTACAAATTTTATTTGTAACGTTACTTCTGTTAAAGTTATTTAAGGGTGTTTTTGGGAAAAGGTGTGGGGTTTGTTTTCCTCTAATGTGCTGTCGTAGTTGATTATACAAATCTACTATCCAAAAAAAATTAATTAGAAAAAAATAGATGTCCAAATTCCTAGTTTCAAGAAAATTAGTAAACCGGAAGTGCGTTTTTCAAGAACCCTGGAGCCTTTTTTAAGAAACTTACGGGAAAAAAAACAATTCATTAAACACACACTTCAAGTTGATGGATTTTGCCTGAAATCTTGGAGTCTTATGCGTTGGTAATATCTAAACGGAATACCAGTTTAGAGCTTCCTGCAACTTTTCGTTTTTGAGATATTCTGTTAAAACACACACACACACACACACACACATATATATATATATATATACCTGCAAACATACATACATACAAACTATTATATATATTATGTACAGACAGAGACTATTCGCTAAAAATATGTTTCTTATTCAGAGGACCTCAAAACGTGTATTTCCGATTCGTAAACTCAGTGTCAAAAATCTGGCACGATCGCAATACTTTATCCTTATTAGAAGTGAGAGAAAGTAAAACAAAAAAACCAAGCGGAAAAGTCTGAATTGAATAAACTAAAACAGAACGGAAGTTAGAGGTATTAAATTAAATATTTAAAAACCTTTACATTCCATAGTAATTCATATAGTTTTGAAAGTTAGCTAAAAGAGGATAAAGCTGAACTTCCTACTTCAACCGGATATAAACAAAAGGACCTCCATTTTTTTTCTACCAGGCATCAACATGTATAAAGCTGCATATTCACGATGAATGCTGGGGTCGGGGGGAGTCGGTGGAATAAAATATAGCTCAGTTAACAGTTATACTGTGTCAGGAACTATATACTCAGGGGCTCGAAAACGGTGGGTTATTACAGTGTTGTTAAGCTTCCAAACACCATTAGAGAGGGGGGTGAAATTTTGTTTTTCCCTATTTTTAACTGGCCTGAATTTTAGCGAGCCCCAGGACGGTGGAGAGCTGTAATCCCTGACGCAACCCGGATGGAAACAATAGGTTATTTTTTTTTTAGAATAGGTGGGCGATATGGAGTTCTACGTACTCCAGTCTCCACCTCCACCCCTTCAGAGGCAAAAAAATATTTTAACCTGTTTTGTACGACAATATGAATGAATGTCCTAAGTCCCTTACTTAAATGTTTCAACACAAGGAGAGACACGCAGTTTTACAGAATCTTAAATACAAAAAATGCCTGATGTGAAATAACTCACACAACTTTCTCTTAGTCCTCGTAACACACTGTACATAAACCCTAAGATTTTATTAACTTTTTTTTATCATAAATGTATCATATCTAATTTTTTTTATCATATCTGTATAAGTGCTAATCTGCCAATGGAGGCGGATAAAGATTGATTACATTGTAGAGAGCGCCAATAATATGAACCAAAACAATATATGAATGAATTAATCTCTCAGATTCCTCCGAACCAACTAAAATAATGTTTTCAAAAAAATGTTTGACATACAACTGATAGATTTTTATCTGTGCGGTGAACATTCCAAGTTTGAAGAAAGTCGTTGCAACCGTTTCCGGGAAAATTCCAAAAATCTCAAAAAGTCTATTGTGTAAAGTCACAGTTCCGGTTTACCGATTTTCTTCAAATTTGGAATTCTATCAACGCTTCTAAATGCATATTAGCTGGTAAAATCAATACTATACTGTAGTGGTACATTAGAGGAAAACATGACATTACTCTTCCCCCCGGAACCCCCGAAAAATTCAATTTTCCCGGGAAAATGTTTCAAATAATAGTGATAAGATAGTTATCTGTGTAGATAGCATACTAAGTGATAAGATAGTTATCTGTGTAGATAGCATACTAAGTGATAAGACAGTTATCTTTGTAGATAGTATACTAAGTGATAAGATAGTTATCTGTGTAGATAGTATACTAAGTGATAAGGTAGTTATCTGTGTAGATAGCATACTAAGTGATAAGATAGTTATCTGTGTAGATAGTATACTAAGTGATAAGGTAGTTATCTGTGTAGTATACTAAGTGATAAGGTAGTTATCTGTGTAGATAGCATACTAAGTGATAAGGTAGTTATCTGTGTAGATAGTATACTAAGTGATAAGGTAGTTATCTGTGTAGATAGCATACTAAGTGATAAGATAGTTATCTGTGTAGATAGTATACTAAGTGATAAGGTAGTTATCTGTGTAGATAGCATACTAAGTGATAAGGTAGTTATCTGTGTAGATAGTATACTAAGTGATAAGGTAGTTATCTGTGTAGATAGCATACTAAGTGATAAGATAGTTATCTGTGTAGATAGTATACTAAGTGATAAGGTAGTTATCTGTGTAGATAGTATACTAAGTGATAAGATAGTTATCTGTGTAGATAGCATACTAAGTGATAAGATAGTTATCTGTGTAGATAGTATTCTAAGTGACAAGATAGTTATCTGTGTAGATAGTATACTAAGTTTAATGAAAATCTGTGGTCCCTGGTAAAAAAAATCTGTTGTGAAATACTTACATAACTTTCTGTTACTCCAGTTCTTAAAATAATAATTGACAAATTTTATAGCCCAAATTTAATGAGATTCGTCAAAGACTGAAAAAACTGTTCAGTAAATGGCACTTCTGGTTTACTAATTTTCTTGAAACTCCGAATTTCGGCCATCTATTTATTTCTAATTAATTTTCTTTGGATGATAGAATTGTAAGATCAACTATTGTAGCACTTTAGAGAAAAACGTAACCCTACCCATCCTCCAAAAGTGCCCTTAAATTAATTTTCCCCTGAGAAATGTTTTAAATAAAAGTTGTAGATCATTGTATGTTTAGTTTAGGTGGGAAGTTTCAAGAAAATCGTCGGAGCCATTTTTGAGAAAATTGCGAAAATATGAAAAAATCATTTAGTAAAGTGGTAATGTAAACGCACTTCCGGTTATCCGATTTTTTTGAAACTCAGAATTTCAACAATATATTCAGTTTTAATTAAAATTATATTTAGATGATAGAATTTTTTAATAAACTGAAATAGCACTTTAGATAAAAACTTAACCATACCTCTCCCCCATAACTGCCCTTAAATAAATTTTCCCAGAGAAACGTTTTAAATAAAAGTTGTAGCTCTTTGTATGTGTAGTTGAATACCAAGTGTGAAGAAAATCGTCGGAGCCATTTTTGAGAAAAACGCAAAAAAGTAAAAAAAAAAATCAACAAGTAAAGTGGTACTTCCGGTTGAGGAATTTTGACAGATGACTCACTGTCAGATGCCATAGTGATACCTGAACGGAATATGAAGTTTCAACTTTCTACGGTTTTTCGTTTTTCGGCTATGCTGTTCACATAAATTTACACACACCCACACACACACACACAGATCATTTGTTAAAAATCACTTTTTTGGACTCAAGGGACCTCAAAACGGGTATTTCCGGTGAAAATTTGACACGATTACAATACTTCCTCTTAGTAGGAGTGAGAGAAAGTAAAAATATCGTGAATCCCGGAGAAGAAACCATTCCAGTAAAGTCGTGTTTTCGGTGGATTGATTTTGCCCAGATATGTATGGGTGGGATGCGATGGTAGTACCTAACTAAACAGGAAGTTTAAATTTCCTGCTATTTTTCGTTTTTGAGCGATTTTTTTCACGAACATAAAGACTACTCTCTATAAAAATAATTTTTTTCGAACTCAGAGGGCCTTAAAACATGTATTTCCGGTGAAAACTGAATTTTGTGAATTTGATAGGATCGTTATATTTCCTGTTACTAGGAGTAAGTGAAAGTGAAAACAATAAAGTCTTATAAAGTCTGTTAGTAGAATATAAAATCTACTATGAAACACAGTCTTACATTAACTTTCTCTGACTGCAGGTCACGCAATTCAATTGAGAAATTAACTTAGAAGATGGTAGGCTTACTAAAGGCTTAGCTCCGCCAAACTTCCTCCAAATTGAGAGTAAAAGGTACTTCGATCCTGGGAGATTTTCGAAATTTAGTTTTCACCGGAAATACATGTTCCAGGGCCCTCCGAGCCTGAAGAATTGTTTATACCTTCTCTTACTCCTAATAAGAGGAAGTATTGTAATCGTGTCAAATTTTCGATATCGACTTTTCACCGGAAATATTCGTTTTGAGGTCCCCGAGTCCAAAAAAGTGTCTTTTAGAAAATCGTCTGTGTGTGTGTGTGTGTGTGTGTGTGTGTGTGTGTGTATTTGAACAGCATAGCTCAGAAACGAAAACCATACGAAGTACAAACATGATTTTCCGTTTAGGTATTACCGCATTAGGTTTTCTATCAAATTTCCTGGTATCTGTACCACTTTACATGTTTTTTTTTTCTGCTTTTTTGCTATTTTCTCAAAAATAACTCCGACGATTTTCTTCAAACATTGTATAGCGACTACACATAGAAAGGAGCTACAACTTTTATTTAAAACATTTCTCAGGGAAAATTCTTTAAAGGGTACTTTTGGGGGAAGGGGTGGAGTTACGGCTTCTTCTAAAGTGCTATTTCAGTTCATTATACAATTTTGGCATCTAAATAATGTTAATTAAAATTAAATATGTTGTTGAAATTTCGAGTTTGAAAAAGGAAATCGAGTGACCAGAAGTGCTTTTACTTTACCACTTTACTGAATGATTTTTTTCCACTTTTTCGCAATTTTCTTGAATTGACGATTTTGTTGAAACTTGTTACATATACTACACGTACAAAGATCTACATCTTTTATTTAAAACATTTCTCTGGGAAGATTCATTAAAGGGCACTTTTAGGGGAGGGATGGGGTTATGTTTTTTTTTAATTGCTATCGTAGTTGATTATACAATTCTATCATCCAAACAAAATTAGTTAGAAATAAATAGATGGCCAAAATTCCGAGTTTGAAGGAAATCAGTAAACCAGAAGTGCGCTTTTACTGAACAGTTTTTTTTTCAGTTTTCAACAAATTTCATTAAATTTGATACACTAACTATAAAATTTGTGTAATTATAATTTTGAGAACTGGAGTAAGTGAAAGTTATGTGAGTGTTTCACACAAGATAATAATGTCAGTCAACCGGAAAGTAACACTTCGACTGAATTGATTTTTCAGTGTTTTTTTTGCGATTTTTTCGAAAACGGGGCCAATGATTTTCTTAAAACTTATTATTGACAACATGTGTATGTGTTCTAACTTTTATTAGTTTAGGGGTAGCTATATAGGCCCTGGGAGGCTTTGGTTTGCCCTCCCCTTCTGTGAATAATAATAATAATAACTTTTATTAGAAACATTTCTCCAGGAAAATTCATTTTAGGCGGTGTTTCGCTGGAAGAAGAGGCTATGGTTTCCTCAAAAATGTCGTTTTTATAATGTTTAGATTCTCACATTTAAATAAATTGGAGGCAACTAAGTATCTAGTATAATGGATGAGTTAGGTGGAGAGAATTTGGGTCTGGTTGATGAAATAAGAAGACAGGGTTAACACTGGTTAACTATGTATAATAATAATGAGTGCCACTGTCTGCCTGGACTTTACACTTGTAATGATACTGTATGGTAGAGTGGAAAATGGGTAATGACACGAAGTGGTTGGCTGTATGAACTGTGTTGAACTGTCTTGAACTCTATGTATTGTTTCTCCCACTCCAGTCCGAGAGAGTGGTTGGGTTCGTTTCTTTTCTCTTTACACTCTTTGGTTGCTGATCTCTCTTTGGTTGCTGTTACACTAGTGAGAATTATATGGTTGAAAATAATTAGTCAATTATAACTAGGTAAATTGCAAAAGAAAAAAGTCGTGTGAGTGTTTCAAACCGGATGTTTGTTTCATATACTGTTTTAGAAGATATGTAAGCGGCACTGTTATCAGTAAATTCCACAAGGCTGGCTAATGAATGCCATAGCAATTTTTATAGTTATGCTAGATAAGATTAATCATACAGGAAAATGTTGGAGGTTATTTAGTAATCTAAGAACTATTTGAAAGGATTACTATCGCTAGACTTTCAACTATCTTAGTTCATAGAATACTTTTTTCATGATCTTCTAAATATAAATAATATGTAGGTTTGTTTTTTTTTAACGATTTTTAATTTCCCTTATCGATCGTTTGGAGTCATCTAAATATGAATTCGTACTGAGTTTTGAAATCATCTAAACACGTACGTGTTTTTGCTTTCTCTAACAGTTATTTTACTGTGTTCTGTGTGTGTGCGTGTGTGTGTGTCTGAATAAAATATCTAAAAACTAATAACAGCAGGAAGCTCACAAAATTGATATTCCGTTTTGGTATCGCCAGCATATCTCATCTAAAAATGCCAATTTTGTAAAAAAAATTGGTCAATTACAATAATGAGTGCCAATAATTGAGTATTAATATGGGGTGGGGGAAGTCATATTTGAGTTTCACACTTTTTTCCCTTTCTCTAAGCCCTAGTTAGAAAGCGGAAGTATGGTGATCAAGCCAGATATTTGAAAATGAGATTTTCACCGGAAATACATGTATTGAGGACAAAATGTTTATACGAATCGTCTACAAATATATATATATAAATGTGTGTGCGTGTGTGTTAACAGAATATTTTAAAAAACGAAAAATCGCAAGATATTGAAAATTGGAATTCCGTTTTAGGCATTACCACCGCCTTTCTAACAGGATAATTTCTGGCAAAATCCATCAACCGGAAGTGGCCACTTTACTGATTGTTTTGTTGTTTTTTTTTCTAGTTTTACACGATTTTCTGGAAAACGGCTCCAAAGATTTTCTTTAAACTTCGTATACTATCTACACATATAAATATCTATCACTTCTATTTGAAACTATTTCCGAGAATTTTTTTTTTTTTGAGGGGTTCTAGGAGGGAACAGTAGCGTTATGCTTTCCTCTAAAGTACCACTTTAGTAAAATATATTGTTCTACCATCTACAAATATAATACAAATTAGAAGCATGGATAGAATTCTTAAATTTGATGGAAATCAGTTTACCAGAAGTGCAAAGTGACAATGATTTCCTTTAAAGATGGAATGCTGTACAGTAGGTAGAATCGTATCAATTTTATTGACTGACTAACTTACTTCATTCTATGTTAAGGCATGTTCAAAAATATTGTGTTAAAATTCGGGTCGCTCAATTTTTCTTCTTAGAATTTCAAAACTCTTTTTAGTGGCTGAAAAATGGAAAATAAATTGAAAATATTATTATCATAAATGAATTTTTATCACCAATAATAATAATAAACCTTAAAAAATTAGAAGTAATATAAATATTTGTATAATATAATTATATATATTGGTGATATGGTTGGCCACCTTTAATCGCACTACATTTTGGTATTTCGTTGGCGCAACATCGCTCCATGTACAGTCGGAAGACAAAGAATGGTTTTTTTTAAAGGAAACTTATGTGTTCGCGATATAAATAATTGTCAAATTAGGAAAGTCTTTTTTCTAGTGATAAATTATATTAAATTATTGTTAAAAGTTGAGTACCCATGAAGCCAAATCGGGACAATCGAGACAGTTTTATTGATTTCCGAAGTAAGAAGTGAAATTCGAAAAGTCGGTCAACTTATTCAGTTTTACAAATACTCAAACAGTTTAAATATCCAAGTATTGTTATTTCTTGAAAACATGTGAAATTATTAAAGAACAATATAATAAAATAACAATGAAAAAAATGTGTTATTAATAGCGAAATATGAAAATTTAATTATTTACTTAAATGAAAATTTCCAAGGAATATAAACAATTGATTAACTTTGAAGAAAAAACCATTTACAAAACAAAGATTACCTTAATTAAGTCGCCATTTTTTTTTTTTATTAGAAGACTAAAATAGGTTACCCAATAAAGCAAATATTGATAATTATCAGATATCCAATTAAAATATGAATTGAAGTATATTCAGAACGTTTCCAATAAATCTTCTAAATACTAAAATACATTAGCGATAATCCCTTTAATTCCGCCCCCTCCCCGTATTCAGTTAGGTAGTTCATTATGTTCATTCTGTTGGTAAATTTGTGATAATTTTAGTAATAGTGGGTATTTAATTTTAACAGTTTAATTTGTTTTTGCCTCTATTTTGAAATTGTTAATATTTTTCAATTGAACTACCAGTGTTAATGGTTAAATTGATGCCAATACTAATTATTAAATAAATACAGCTAATTACACGTACAAAATGAACATTCAAGAAGACAGACGTTTGTAATTGATTATTTGAAACATTCACACGACTTTTCTCTTACTTTTCTTAATACGGTTATTATATTATATCTTATATATATATATATATAATATATATATCTTACAATTTTCTTTAAATGACAAATTTGTGCATTTCTCCCAACATTAATGTAGGAGGTGTTTGGAGCGACTAGCGCCATCTACCAACAGAGGCAGGTAAAAAATGATTACATTGAATAGAGGCCAAATAATTTTGGTTCAACATTTATAAACTGTAACATTTCCCTACCTCAGAAACAATCTAAAAAAAAAAATTTCTGAAAAATTGAACAAATAGAAGTGGTAGTTATTATTCCAAGTTTAAACAAATTCGTTGTAGACATTCTCGAGGAAATTTCAAAAAAAAAAGCCGGAAGCCTATTCGGTAAAAGCACACTTCCGGTTCATCGATTTTCTTCAAATTTTCTGAGTTCTAGCAATATTTCTAATATATACTAATATTATGCAGGCAACAGAACCGGATATTGTACTAAAATGGTAATTTAAATGAAAGCTTAACGATAGTGTTCCCCTAAAACTTTTCCCCCCCAAAAAATCACTTTTCACGAGGAAAACGTTTCAAATACAAGTGATAGGTGTTTGTGTCTGTAGACAGTGTACAAAGTTAAAAGAAAAACTATTTAAAAAAAAAATTCTGTAAGTCGCACTTGCAGTTGATGAATTTCGCCCGAAATCTTCGTGTCTGATGAAGTAGGTAGTACTTAAACAGAATATAATACAACAAATATAATAAATATATAAAAAAAAAAAATTAATAAATAAAAAATATTATTTTAAAAAAGTTTTCAATTAGTAAATTTAAATACCACCAATTCACAACACCCAACTTTGGCTCTGTAATGTAATTGGTGATAGTGTATTAGTTTGTAGTAGTTTGTGTTGTAGTAGCTTGTGACGTTTGGTAAAGGGCTTGTGTGTATGTTTGAGAAAGAGAGAGAAGTATTAGAAATAAGTAAAAAATCACCACTGTTTTGAAATAAATATATTACTCTCTTAAGTACTTTTATAACATTACAACTATTATGTTTATAAATCAATAATTTAACTAGATTAAGTGCGAAACTCTTTCCTTTCTATAAGGGAGGTCGTCTCCCGAAATATATTGATCTTTTTTTTAATAGATCTGTAATTAAAATGTCTAATAGTTATGTGTATCTTGCGTTCCACTCTCTTCTTCCGGAAATTTCAGGTCTGCTTCTAAATATTTCTTAGGTCGGTTTGTGTCTGCCAATTCTTCTGTTTTTTCTTTGTTAAAAACCACAAGATCTGAATGTTGGGAAACTCGATGTGTTTTATACGAATCCATGGCTGAAAGTGTGCTCCTTTATCCCTCTGAGATTTGGGCCCCACTTCATTATAATGAATGTGAGGAAGCCCAACTTTCTTTTTTTAAATCACTTCTAAAATTGCCCATTCAAACACCCAGTTCTTATGTCAGAGTAGAGACTGGACGGATTCACACGCAGTTTAAAATTTTTAGCCGAATGCTCGGTTGGTGGTTTCTTTTATTGAACATGGATGCCCATAGGTTGCCCAAGATGTGCTTTTTAAGATTAGTTTACTTGGATGAAAAAAATATGGGATCACCACATAATTGGTTCTCACATCTAAGATACTATCTAACACTTATTGGCTATGAGCACCTTGTTCATCAAACTCCATCTTTTATTATGTATCATAAGAAGGACATGCCGGACGCCTTTGGTAATTACCTTCTAAGTAAAGATATAGACGTAATACTAAATTCCAGGTTTAATGAATATTACAGAATAATCAGCCCACTTGGTAATAGTAATTCCTCCTGCTTGCACTTTGATTGCCATATTGAAAATATTAGAGTTATGTCCCAAATCCGGATGATGTCAAAAAAATTCCCTAGAATCATAGTTAATGGTCAGAGATTACAATTTTCCCCAGATGAACTTTGTGGTTCATGTGGTGTTGGCCTTGACGACCTCTGTCATTTCCTATTTGAATATCCCGCTTTAATACTGTTAGACACAAATTTATAGATAAACATATCAAGCATGTCTCTAATTATTCCACACTTGAATTTTTAGAGCAAGTAGTCACCGTTAATTCCACAGCCAAACTGACAGATATATTTCTATTTGTTGTAAACTCTCTTAAAATAAAAAATAAGTGAATTTAATATACAACTGTCTGTTTCTATCACAACTACATAAGTATTATTTTGTAATTTCTTATTCAGAGAATTTTATTTTATTTACTTTTTTGTTTTGTTTAATTTCTTTCATCACAGCTTTCTATTAATTTATTAAGAATAATTTAATTTGCTTAATGATAATTTTATTTTGCTATATTTTATTACATGTCTGAACTTCATTGATAACAATTTGTAGATAAGATGTTTTATTTCTCTTCTATGCGAATTTTTTCAGTTTTAATTATTATTTTCTTACTTTATGATTCATTATGTTTATTGTTTTATATTAGATTAGATTTGTTTCTTGGTTTTGTTTTTTCATATTTTTTTATTTATTTTAATGTTGCAACTCCTCTGCCAACAGATTGTATATTTGAGTGCAAATAAATATATAATTAATAATAAGTGCGAAACTCTTATGTTTTAACTGATAACTGGCACTGATGTTTACTAGTACAAGTGTTCTGGTTCAGTGTCTGTTTCAGACTATCCTGAAAGAATGCCTTCTAATTGTTTGTTCAAATCTTCCCCTGTGAGAAGAAGGGGTAGACAATGTTAACAAGTTCAAGCTCTAAAAGTCAATAGTGGTCTTCTACCTGAATAGTCCCTTTTGCCAGCGAATGTTACATTTTCTTCATAATTTGATAATTTCTGGCATCCATCACAGCTCTAACATATTACTCAACGTTTCTAATAAAACCATTTATGCCAGTTGCCCACCATCTTGCTTATAGCTAGGTATAACTCACTTAATACACTAAGTAACATACATTTAATTTTAATTAATAAATTTATAATAATTATAATTGAATATTAACAAATAAAACTCCCATACAGCCCTCCAAAAAAACATCACAATAGATAAACAAGTCCAAAAAGAACAAAATAATAAACCATTAAATTTAGAAAGCAACACGTGGTGCACTTCCATTTTAACATATACATTTAAATATATAACAAAAGTAAATATCAGAAATTCCCTCATCAAATATTGACGCAGATTAACAACAATCTTACAGTAATAATCATGACACTAACGTACCGTTACTTATTTTAGCATTTAAAAAAAAAGGGAATTATATATCTTCTGGTTCATCACATATTATAAACACTCAACTACGCCACATTGTCAGAATGCTAAATTAAAAAGGTTGGTATTTGCAATTTGCGGAAAACAATTATTTTAATCAATATGCTATTTTTATATGCTATGTACACTTTGTAAAAATTTCAGATAAAAAACATGTTAATCCTGTGATAATGGCATGTGAAATGTCAAAACGTTAGAAGAAACTATATGTATAATACATAACAAAAAGAAAATAAGGCTGTAAAGTGGTTCATTTCCTCAACACTCCCAGGAATACCAAATTTGATCTCTCTTTAATTTCTCGTTTTTTGAGATATTCTGTTAAAAAACAAACACACACACACAGAAAAAAAACTTAAAATATATCTAATGAGTGCAGCACAATTATGAGTGATCATTTCAACAAATATAAATATATAAACTGAAACAAGTATAAGAGTGTATAAACTGAATTTGCTAAGTGCAAGTCTGTGTTATCACACTGTCTGACAAAACGCATCCTGAAGAAGAGCGAACGCCCGAAACCGGTAGATGACCACAAAATGAAGCAGGCTACCACGGAAAATGTCTGTGATGCAACCACCACAACAATTTCAACAACATTAAACATCCAGCCACAACTAATTACAACATACAGGCAATTGAATAAAACCTGGTTTTGTTCTTGGGAGACTTCATCAAAACAAGTATTTGTGGTGAAGTCTCATTTTAGGAAATTTGACAGGATCACAATAATTTCTTATTGAATTAAGTGCAGCTAACAACAGAATTCATGTAGATGGAATATTCTGGAGCCTATGAGCTTTAATGGCGTTAAATTTTAACAAAATGTTAAAATGACTAAATTATTGCATATAGAGTATGAAAATATTTTTGGAAACAATATTGAGGAAGGGAAACGTGTAGTTGAGATTACAGAAAATCTGTACAGAATGTGTAAGGTTGGCTACTATACACACTGTGAGGAGATTTATTTTGAAATGGGGTGAGGTATTCCAGAAAGGGCGATGAAAAGGGTGGGATATGGAGGATTTTCAGTGTAAAGCCTAGCTTTAATCTAATTCCGCTCTGCGGTCCGCATTAAAGCTGGCTGGCTAGCTGTTGCACTTTATCCTCAACACTATATACGCCAAATATATTACGGATATGAAATTTTCAGATAATAAATTTATTTCAATATTTAATGTATATGCCCATCCACCTCCGTTGGTAGATTTCATTCAATTTTGTGTGCGTTAGTGTTTTTTTTTTTTCAACTTTTTTTACTTTTTAATAAGACTTTTTTAATCAACTTATTTCACAAGAAGAATTTAATTTTCTGGCTAACTATATTAGAAACAAATCATTGTTAGTGACGCACAAATCCATTCTGTAAAACACACGATTTTTGTCTCAAGTACAATGCTGCAAGATAATTCAGTGTTTTTTTCTGTTGGTCATACTAATCATGGCCTTCACCAAGACCAACTCCTCTAACTATAGATATACTTTACTTTATTTAACTTAACCAGATATATAAGTAACCTACCTGATTGAAGACTGACCGGAAGTAGAGATCATATTCAATAAACCCATTTATCAGATCCCCAAGTGAATCACAGCCTAATTTACTTAAAGTAACAAATAAATCGTACAGATTTTTTTGAGGGGGAAGGGGAATTTTTTCATTAGGAAAAGGATCTTATGGACACACTCACACACGGCTCTCTCTTACTCCAATTGGTACAACCTAATTACAAAGCCCCACTAAAATCAATTGTTTTCAGAAAAATGTTTCAAAAAAGTAATACATTTTTATCTATGTAGTGAGCATTCCCAGTTAAAAGGAAATCGTTGTAGCCCTTTTTCGAGCAAATTCCCAAAAACCTCTCGAGCAAAAACTCTTATTTCTAAACTTCATTCTATCAAATCTCATTTCCGGTTGACCGATTTTCTTCAAATTTGGAATTTTATCAATGCTTCCAGATTTATATTGATCTTATGTAGATGGTAAAACCATATATTGTACCGAAATGATACTTGTGGTATTTTAAGAGGAAAGTATTATGCTACTGTTCCCTCAGGACTCCCAAAAAATCAATTTTCTGGGGAAAATGTTTCAAATAAAATTATAGAAATTTATATATGTAAATAGTATACCAGAATTATTTAAAGAATATCGTTGGAGCCGTTTTCGAGAAAATGGAAATACAAAACTAAGTACAAAATCGCACTTCCTGTTGACGATGTATTTTGTCCTAAATCTTCCTGCCATATACGGTGTGGTAGTATATAAACGGAATGCCAACTTTGAGCATCCGGCGATTTTTCATTTTTGACATATTTTGTTCACACACTCAGACAGACACTCTTCGCTAAAAATATTTTTTTTCGCACTCAGGGGACCTCAAAACAAGTGAAAACTCAATTTCGAAAATTTGACGTGATCGCAATACTTTCTCTTACAGCAGCAAGAGAAAGTATATAAAAAAAAAAAAAACAATAATTATAACACGGCAAACATGAGTAAACTTGAAAATTTAAACCGAGAACTTGTCATTATTATTCTGTTGCCATGACAACAGTAAATGCTATAACTGGTTTAATGCGTAGATCATAATATGCAGAATATAAGATACGACAAAAGATAAGTGAAGCAAAACGGATATAATCAAAATAACTATTAAAAATACAAGCTGAATAATAAAAATGATAAAACAGGAATTAAAGTAACAAATAAATAATAGTAAAATAATGCCATCCAACAACAACAACAAAGTCGATAAATATAACTTATTGATCGAAGTGAATTCGAAAGATGTTCCAAGTTTGTGCCCGTTTGTTGATCGATATGGCCGATATTGCTTTGATGATTGAACGAAGGAATTAATTTTGTTTTGTTTCTAATTTCTATAATATTTCATTATGTTAAGAGTAAAGCGCAAAAACTTTCAAAAAATATAATTAAGCTCTTTATATTCAGTTATAATAGCAAAGTACTTCCTGTATCATTCAGAGAATCAAAGTAAAGCCAAAAGAAAAATGAAATTGGGAATGAAAAAAAACGTGCTAAAAGAATGAAAAATGCTATGATCCTTGACGTCATATCTCTTTTATTAATACCATCCATGTTTTAAAAGTGAACTTCGAAAAAAACTCTAAAAAAAAAAACGTAAAAGCCAATTAAAAATTTAATAAATTTATTATTATTTATAAAAAATTTAAATTGGAGCTTATATTTTTTATGCCTTAAAAATATGTATTCTTTCACTAGAAGTTACCGTCTTCTTGTTGCTAAGCGGAAGTAATAAAGTACGAAGGCTTAATTAAAAATAATATGACCATCTTGAGATGTTTTTTTTATCACAGGTGAAAGAACGTTTTATTTATTATTTAATGAATAAAGATTAATAAAATAATAAACTCATATTTTGAATTAATAAATAAATAGAAATTTCATTAATTAATACATTAATTTAAATAATCAATAATTTTTTAATATAAGGCTTCCTTTCCAAAGGGTTCCATGAAATCGCTCATCACACTGAATTTGGAATCTCTAGCGATTAAAAATAAACATAATGTTGTTGCCACTTTTCAATGATTAGATACATTATCAATCATAGATACAAGATACACTATCAATCAATCAATGATTAGATACATTATCAATCATAGATACAAGTATAGTAGATACACTATCATCAATCAATGATTAGATACTATCAATCGTCAGATACATTTTCCGTGATAGTCTGCTTGTTTTTGTGGTCATCGACCGGTTTCGGGCGTTCGCCCATCTTCAGGATGAGTTTGTCAGACAGTGTGATAACACAGACTAGCATAGAGCAAATTCAGTTTACACAAACACTCAATTTGCTCTATGCAAGTCTGTGTTATCACACTGTCTGACAAACGCATCCTGAAGATGGGCGAACGCCCGAAAAGTGGCACTACAAAATGAAGCAGGCTATCACGGAAAATGTCTCTGATGCTTTCCAGCTCTGCGGAACCAACCACCACATCGATATAACCCATAAATTAAAAATCAGAAAAGATAATATAATTCTGCTTAACTTTAACCTAATTTTCTACAATCTTTCTGAAGATAGGCGATTCTTTTTCCATGGCAAACATTCTCTTAGGGGTTACCATACATACTTACCAGTTATTATATAACTTTTTAAATAATGTCGTAAAGAAAATAAAATGTAAGATTCAACATGAGAATAACTTTCGTTCAGTTGCTTGCGCTCGTGTGGCCAAATCTGAACTCGACTATGAAAAATGATATTTCACTCGATAAATAAATAACTTTCTTATGAAAATTCATCACAGATTCATATAAATAATATTTTAAAAAAATCTTATGGGTGGAACTTACATAAGAGTTAAAGATTGAAGAAAGAGGCTCTTGATTTGTTCTGTCCAATCTTCAATAAATTTAACAAAGTGAACAATCCTCAGTTTTCCGCCATGAAGGTTCCATAATTGTTCTCCTAAAAAAACTAGCATTTAAAAATCATCCCTCATCGAGGGAGAAGAACAGTCAACCAACTCCTTCAAAAATAAAATCTAATTTTTAAACAAAAATTTCAAATGTTTTCAAACATTTTAAAAATTCAATATTTTTAATAATTAATATATTATTATATCTTTAGTTTATAAATCCCTTCCCACAAGTCATATCACTACACGATATTAAAAATTTCACTTACCTTAGCTGGCCTAATCGCCTGCGTCCAGGGATTAAGCTGCCTCCTAGGACACAGTGTCCTTCTGAAGAATGAGCCATCCGGCAGGTCATCTTCATCTTCTGGGGAGAAAAGGAAACAATGTTACAAGCTATTCACATACTTTGTAAATTATATTTTAAAAATCATTACTAAACTTTTCCTGATTATTGTGAAGCGCAGTCTCGAGATCTATGTTTGCTCTTACTTATGCATAGCTAAGGCTAACTCGGTCTAAAGCATCCCTTCAAGAACTATTACTTTTAGAAATTTCAACACCTGGGGCGATTCTTAGCGCGGATATATCCACTTTCTTTTATCGACACCCCATTACCCGAACACTCGATTTACGAAACCTTTCTTTGAATGATAGAATCAGAAGCTAATTCATCAGGAGAAGATTTCCCTCCATCTCTCCAACGGATGGATCTACGGGCGCCACTACGTTCTGGAGGTCTAGCTTCTACAGGGAACTTCTGAGTCTGCAATACCCCATGAGTAAAACCGTTATTATCCGCGGCCTATTTTTGTTCAGGCCCTTTGTACGCCTTAGATTATTGCAGACTGTGCCTGCCTGGGGGGGGCAGGATTCTGGATAGCAATACTTCCTCCTGTTTTTTAGCTCTTCTTTAGGGCAGATTGGAGGCAACTTTATCCTCCTCAGAAAAGGTTCCAACCTAAAGGGAGTTGAAATTTAGCACGAAGAATATTCCACAATTAATGGGATGTAATCTACAACTAATTTCTTTTTGAAATCATGAATAGTTTTAAATAAAAATGTAGATAATTTTCTGTACGATAAGATAGATTTCCTAGGAATATATACTTATTTACTATAACTGTGAGAGTGTTTTTATAGACAAAATTACTGTATATATATCAAATAAGAAGTTATTTAGGATAATTTCCCAGCATCTTCCATTTTGAAATTCATGCAAAAAGGAAGGTTTTGCCTGTCCACTCTCGAAAGAAATTATCGAAAGCCAAAGTCCAATTTATTTCTCAAGTTTAGCCGTGATGCTGTTACAAACAGACAGACTTAAATTCCACTTTATTTATTTAGATTACATTTTAAATATGATTAGCAATAGGAGGGGTATTTTAATTTACTAATTTACTTGTATGCTATCAGCACACATCTACCTAATTTACAATCTCAAATTGCAAGAGGTAAAATAGAACTGATAGAAAATCGATTGCCATCAGAGATGACAGTACCAAAGATCATCTAAAATTCATCTAAGGGAGTAATGTCAACAGAGAAGCTGGTTTCTCAGAGACATATCGATCTTGGTGGAATCTCCTTGCATTCATACCACAGCTGGCCAATCTTAAACTGTTAAAAAATAAAATAACTACGTCACTTACTCCCATGTTGCTTAGTACTCGTATTCAATGTTTACATTCAACAGTTGAAATTGTTAAATATTTAGAAAATTGGTTTAAATATTTCAAAATCCCGATTCGTAAATTTCGCAGATGTCCTCACTTCGACGTCAATCACAATATCGATCGCGGCTTCAAATTTAAAAAAATAAATAATAAGAATCAAATCGTGTAGAAAATACAATGTACAGCTAAATGTAAATCGATATTTAGTTTCGATTGCAATAAAAAAGTACTGCGATCGTATCAAATTTTTTCGAAATAATGTTTTCACAAGGAATATACATCTATCAAAGGACGCAATTCGTCACGCGAAAGTGCGACTTTATTGAATTTGTTTGGTTTGTTTCTTTTTTCGCGACTTTCTTAGAAACAGTTCCAAAGTTTTTCTTTAAATTTAACAATTTTTTTGTGTGGTAATTTCAAAAATGTTTTTCGTATCATTAAAGTGACAATCATTGTAATATAACAAGCGTTCATTTCTGGGATTCTGACTGAATTGGCGGGGGGTATACATTTATTACCATATCCTAATGAAGTGTCACGCTATTCTTTTCGATTCTGCCCCTACGTTTGCCTCTCCAGTGGAGTAAAATGGATGATCATTTTGTATGGCCAGCTATTTTTCTGGCATTCTTTGCTCATGGCCGTATCTCTTCAGCTTCCTATGTTTCGGTTATAAGTAAAAATATACATTTTCTACTCAACTCGGTTTCTCATTTATTCATTCCGAATATGCTCGATCCTAGGCATCCTGCAACCGCTCCTCCAGTACTTCGTCTCCATCGCTAGTAAGCTTTGACCCACCTTTTTCGTTATTCCCCAGTGCTCAGCACCGTAGAGCATACTTTATGTTGTGGCTGATTTCTTTCGGCCAAAAAACATAATTCAAAGTCCTCACAATATTTCTTCATTTTTTATATGTAGTTAACTTGTACCTTCTATATTAATACAATATCCGAGATATTAATAAAATTTGTAGTTGGTGAAATCATCCAATCATGAATTAGGATGCTGCTACATTTCTCTCCTCTTGCTTATAATCAGCTTTTTTTTTCTTCGCTGACTGCTAGTCCCCATTTCTTATATTCTTCAATTCAGGAGTTTATGCATCATATGAGACACATCTTCAGCATCTTCCACAATTAGAATCTTATTGCCAGCCAATTGAAGGTATACAATACCGTGCCTTCTCCTTTTGAATTCTCAAACCGGAGATTTTTTTCCCAGGTGTCAAGCGCTAGTTTACACACATTCGCCATTTGAAAAGAAATGGCGAAATGTAGCAGTATTGTCTCAATCCTTTATTGACAGAAAACTAGTTGACAAGCAACGTCCTGATTTTATTCCACTTTAAAGGGTACAGGGAAATTAATTTTAAACATTTCTCTAGACTGTTCGTCACTTTACACTTGACCTCCCGCCCTTCTTTATATCTCTCATAACTATTTCTTTATTTGTTTATAATAGGTTCTTATGATTACGACATAATAGCTAGTGATTTATAGCTTGCAGCAGATTCCTTGTAAATATAATATATCAAAGTACTTACAGCAGATCTCAATATAACTTCCAACATGACGTAACTTCCATCATTTTACTCGTATTTTAAAGAATGACGTCATACATACAATCATCTTTCCACGATTCATTAATAATTCAGTAATCACATTATATTTAATCTTACTAAGTAAAATAATAAAGAAAAGTTTCAAGCACCAAATATTCATAATTTTAAATACTTTGGTTTGGATTTAGCCAACAATAAAAAAAGTAATTTAAAATTCAGTTCACAAAAAAAAAGTTACCATTAGGACGCAGGTGTTTTAAACAATACAAAACTTCTCTACCAGGTGTTTAAAAATTATTATAGCATTACTTTTTTTTTTGTTTATAGAATAATAATTGTATAAACAATCGATTAATTAAACATTTGATCAAAATAAATAATATTAACCATTCTGTACGCTTAGAGCAACCCCCCTTCCCCAGAGATTTATTTTTCTTTAAATATGGAATTATTACAACACATTTAATTCTATTGAGGCTTCATACAGAAGTTGTAATCGACAGAACTTACACTATATTGAAACAGCGTTTTAGAAATCACAGTTTGTATATAATACGAGATAGTCAAGTGAGTTTTACATTCTTGTTTTACAGCTGTAACAGGAAGAATTGCGTACTGCGATCGCTTAAATTTTTAACATTGAGTTTTCACCGGAAATACCATGTTTTGAGGGCCTCTGAGTAAGGAAAAAAATGTTGAAAATGAGGGTGAGCCCGCAATGATGGATAACATCTGGTATTTTATCCGTCGTAGCATGCATATTGATTGTATTCCTGACCGGTTTCGGATTTTCATCCATCGTTAGAGCAAATTCACCAAGTCGTGTAGAGAGCTCATTTCAACGTAATGTTTCTGTTAGACTTCCACTTGATGGTTATATGTATGTGGGGAGGTTATATACAGCCAACAAGTGTGAGTGTAACAGAAACATTACGTTGAAGTAAACTATCTATGGGAACTTGGTGAACATGGATGAAAATCCGAAACCGATCAGGAACATAATCAATTGTGTGCGGGTACGAACATAATATTTAAAAAAAAAATCACAATAATCTCAAACTTGCGATATTCCGTGCAAGTATTACTGACCGTAACTGGCGACAATGTTTTCGTTAAAACCATACAACAGGAAATTTCGACTTGACTGCATTTTTTTGTATTTAGTTTGTAACAAGAAATTTGAAATTATAATTATATTTAAACTGGTTGAAAGTTTTTTGCAACAGATAGTGTGCAGGGCACTACTTTCGAATGAGAATGTTTTTATTTAAATGTAGAAAACATAAGTTTGAACTCTGGGCCTCCGTAGCATAAAAGGTGCACTAAAATGAGGTGTATGAGTATCGACACGTTACCGGGAGGTACCTCTCTTCATTTTTCGTCTTTTTTTTTATAATTAGTGCGGCTTTACCGTCGAAGTTCCGCAAACCGTACCAAGCTACCGATCAGTTACATGCTAGCACAAAACTCTGTAAGTTGGTATAATTATATTATATTATACATAATAAAGATGAGATATATATTATTATATTTTATGGTACATAATACACTTTATAACAAATAATCTTTCTGTTTGTGTTTCCTTCCTGCCGCTCATTTATGTAAAGTATGTGCACTCCGGAAGTTTAAATGATTTATACATGGGCTCAGGCCTACCATTGTTAATTTAGGTGAACCCCGCCCTCAATCTGACCTTGCTGGAACGCAAACTTTCTTTTTATGGTAACAGATTTTCCGCAGTAGCTTGATAGCTATCTGGCGCCCAAGTTTGGTGACAAGTTTTTACAAGAAGTTTACTTTCTTCGGCTCTAACTTTGCTTCTGTAGAGGTGAGAAGATTGCGAGCGGAATGGCTTTTTTATTTGAAGAGGCTACTGAACAGTGATATTGATTGTCCAGAGCTACTTGCTGCTATTTCATACTATTTATCGTCGCGCAAATTGCGCGGTTCATTGTCTTTCGTTGTTTCTTTGTACTAAACTGATATATGTGCTAACAGCGGCATCATTTCAAGAATTTGTAGAGAATGGAATGATTTTTTTTATCTGGTAATGTTGATTTCCAAATGTCGACTCCATTGTTTAAAAAATATTTTAATAGTTATAGATAAGCTTATCGTTATCTTTTGTACTGTTCCCTGTGTGCACAGTTTATTGCCAGTGTTTTTGTATTGACTTCTAACTATTTTAGCAGTACGCGTTGTTTGATATAATGTAAATAAATAAATAAACAAACAAATAACATCTTGCTTTTTTGTTTATCATTTTTTCCAGGGAAATTGGTTTTCCGGACGGTTCTAGCATTCTGGATTTGAAGAAAATCTGTTAACTCGGAAAGAATAGGTTGCTTTTGCATTTCGCTAGTAAAAGAGACTACAAAATTTTTTTTCAACTTAATGCACAGAGCACTTAATATCACGTTTGTCTGAAACATTTTTGGGCAAATTAATTTTAAGCAAATTGGTGGATCTGTTCAGGATTCAATCATACATCTTCGATAAGGTGTTGAAATACAGGGCGCTGTCATTAAAGTCATTCATAAAATTTCTCAAAAAAACTGGTATACAATTTTATATTCCGGGAAGTGCAAAATTTCCTGAACGATGTTCTCAAAATCTGTGCTGCCACAAATTTGTCTCTAATTTTGTAATGCTAATTAGTTATCACTCTCGAAGCGCTGTCACACAACACATATACACCTGATAATTGTTCTAAAACGCATAGAAAAGACAAATTCTCAATCTAACTATCATAAATAACAAGATATTATTCGATATATATGATTGAACTGCGCTATTAATTTACAGATTTAATGATCCTGTCTATGAATTATCTAAAAATAGCAATTAATATGCTTCAGCTTGCTTACTGCAATTGTTTTACTTCTAAGTGACTTCTTACACTTTACTCGCATGCAGGTTTCTATTACGTAAAGGATAAATAGTTTGGTCATAAAACTTCTCAATGGCAAAATTACTTGGCAAAGTTCACTATGGATTCACTATATAATATGCCAAGCACATCGCCATTATAAATTTTACAATCTATATAAATATAGACGAGGGCCAAACGTTGCCTATTAAGAAGCATGGTAGGAAAGACTTTAGAGCGAGTGAAGACATTGTAACAGGTGTTGCTACTTCCTGATGTCGACGGTGCAGAATTTCGTGCGTATTAAACTTCAAGTTTGAGAGAATAGTCATTTAAAGAGTTAATTCCCCCTAATTTTCTGTTATTCCTCCAGCATATTCTTATAGAAATTTTTACTTCAGTACTAATGAGAAGATGTCAACCTAGTTAATATATTAAAATAAAACTGTAATCTTACCAACTTTACCTGAAAGTGGACTATAGCTCATATTAGTGATTTGGAGGATTCAGAGCGATTTGTAGCCGAATCAGATCAAGAAAGCTCTGCACTCCACAGTTCCATGGTGACTAAAGTATCAATATTAGTATATGGCGATAAGGTATGAAACACTCACACGACTTTCTCTTAGAAGCATCTCGCGAATGTCTTCAGAATGACCATATCGCTTACCCTGCCAAAAACCTGCCTGTTTAATTCTATAACAGGCTTTCATTGCCACAGTTTTCACCTCTACAAAGAGCGGTTGAATTCCCAATAAAGACTGGAGCTGTTGGCGTGGTCCGCATCGCACCGGTCACCACCAGACAAGCCAAGCGTTGAATATTTTCAAGCAGCAGTCTAGCTGAACTTATTTCAAGCGACGCCACACACCACAGCCGCATATAACAATCTAGATTAAATAACCATATCAAACATCATCTTGGGAGTAATCCAAGTCGATTCTTCGACATTTCCAAAAGGAAATAACTGTCTTTTGATACTGTCTCTTAACACGTTCCGACCAATTTAATTTACTGTCAAGAACCACTCCAAGAAACTTCACCGATCTGCAAAACTGAACAGAAGTTCCTAATAACCAAGGAGGTTTCATCCTACGATCTGCCTCCTATTAGTAAATAAAATCACCCTGTTAATACTCTAGTTACTAAAATTTAATCAAGAAATTTTCTTTAAAACTGAAACTTTACAATGTTTAGTTAAGCTGACCATAAAAATGGTGATGGGAATTTTACTTGTATATCTGAACGGCCTTTATGTAGAGTACTCTACATCCAAACCAAGAAAGCTTGAGCAGATTTAAATACAAACTAACCGACAGACCTCCAATACTCCTCTGCATCAATTTTTTTCAGAAAAATGTTTCCAAAGTGATACGTTATTATCTTTGCAGCAAGCTACCCAAGTTTACAAAATTCGCATAGCCGATAGAGTTTTCTAGATGAGTTTAAAACTTGGACGTTATGCTGTCACAACTGCTTGTGTCATTAGTATATATTAAAATACCATTCGGGCAACAAGTGTTAACGTTCTCAGCGTTAAGTTTTCTTCCGGAGATGCCAATCCAGAAGGCAGACCTCGAACCAATGAAAATGAAAACTAGCTGAACGCTCCATTTGAAGCAGATGTTCTCGAGCCAGGCAGAGAACATACATTGTATGCCAATGAATTTGCCATGACAGTTTCCAAGCATATCAAGGTAAGGTAGAAAAAAAAAACGATCTATAAGCTGAAAGTGGAATAAAACTGCAGGGTTTTGAGGTCTTGGTCGCACCCAAAAGATCTTTTTTTTTAACACTCCATTGTAACTATGTGGGAAAATGGCAGGCATGGCAAGGGACTTTGTTTTAAAAACAGTGGTTAGACGTGGATGAAGCCCATGGTTTATGCAATAAAATAAACCTGTATGTATATTCGATATATTTTTAATCAATAAGGCAGTGGCAAGGCCATTGGCTGCGACGTCATAGGAGTTGGGATAATGTTATTAGTAGTAAGTTATACTGTCTGAAACCCTCAGTTCTCAGTGCGTGGCCGGTATGTGTGGGTCGTCACAGTAGTAGCCAAAGGAGCGTTGGAGAGGAAGGTAAGTAAATTTTGTTTTATTTTGTGTATGATGAAAGTTAAATGCCACTCCGCCATATGTTTATTTTTACAATAATATACTTTTTAGTAAGTGGGATGAAAGGAATAAAATTATGATAATGCAGGGGTGGAGTTAAAATAAAAGTGTACATTGAAAACTATAGCTAGGGAGAGGACCATTTTGGGCGATTGGTTATGGTGATGGACTTCCAACCTAAAGATAGTATGATCGAATCGCAGGTGTAATGGAAGTAGCAGCTGAGAAAAATAAATTTGGAAAAATATTCAGTGAACTTTGACAATATTTCAAGTGAAATAATTTTGGATAATAAAATAGTGAATTTTTGCTACTTCAAATAAGGTACTTTAGTAAAGGGGAAAGATTCAGGTACTATAATTTAAGGTCAGTGCTATTGAAGAGACAAAGGGACAAGTGACAGTTAGGGCAAGACACTCTCTCCAGACATTGCAGCATTATTTGAGAGGATTCAGAGAGTCTAAATTCTGCTTTGAAACAGGGACATTCAATTAGACATTCAATCAGAACATTGTCTCAGGAATCGCTCTATTAGCATCAGTGCCAGTTTAAGTGTAAAATTTGAGTTAATTCAGTCTCTACTAAATATTTAGTCTAAATAGACTAGCTACTAAATATTTCATTCAGTGCATTTATTAGTTAATTCGAGACTCACAATCATAATTATCTTGTAAATTTACTAATTTAATATATAGTTACATTATTTATTTAAAAGTGGTTCTTATTCTCTATTTCTAATACTTCTATCTCTATCTTAAACATATACACTCACAAGCCCTTTAAAAATACCGCTCATGCTACACGCTACTACAATCATACACAACACTCACATCACACCAATCACATTTCATAGGTAAGACAAGTTTTTTCATATAAAATAAAAAATAATTTCCCTCTCATCCAGGGTTAGTGATGATGGTGAGGGGGGAAGTTAAGAGTAGAAGTGACTACCCATTATGTTTTCTCCCGGAGATGTCAATCCAGAAGACAGGACTTACATTTAAAAACTACAGCTAGCTAGAGAATTATTATAGCTGACTGGTTACGGTCATGGACTTCCAACATAAAGATTGTAGGATCGAATCTCGGAGTTAATGATTTAAAGATTTTTCATGTAAACAAAAAAATTCCCCTTGTGATAAAGTGTTAGGGTCCGCCATCTTGTTGTGTAAAGTGGATGAGCTTTCTGATTGACCGTGGGTGGTTTTCTCAACTAAACGTTGTAAAAGCATTGCAATGTGTGAAACAATTTCTTTATTAAATTTTAGTAATTAGAGTGAGAGAAAGTCGTGTGAGTGTTTCACAGCAGATTTTTATTTGTTAATTTAGTACAAATAATAAAATGAATATTGAAAATGAATTGTGAAATGAGAAATATTTTTCTATGAAGAAGTGAAATCAAGAGTTTTTCCAACAAAATTTATTGATATCCTATCTCAGTTTGGGAATTGAGATAAACTTGTCCAATAAATAGTTTATTCAAGTTCTATTACATTTGGTGTTCGGTGTTACGTTTGGGTATAGTCGTGATTGAAGAAGGGGTTTAGGTATATAATAACCACATACATTATATATGTGTATGTGTATGTAATGTAGCATATATATATATATATATATTTAGGAGATTTAGTATTAATCTAGTATGAACTACTCGTAAAGTTCCAAAGAGAAACCAGTGAACTTGAACAGCACTCCATGGGGAGCAAGTAAGTAACCAATACAATACAGCAATCACAGGCCTGAAACCGTTGGCGGCTAAGAGAAAGGGCATCCTCTCTCTCTGTCTAGCCTGCCCTTGTTGTCTAACACTGTGAATTAACTCGCCTATTCGCCTATTGTATTAGCAAAGTGTTGTTACCCATACCGTCGTCAGCAGCAGTATTAGTGTGTTCTTCAGATCTAGCCAGAAGTTCTATTAAACACGCACACACATACATACACACAGACCGCCACGTACTCATCCTCAGTAAACGGGGAGGGGGGAAGCATTTCCTTTGAGTGAACCAGTGAATAGTTTCTTACTACTCCATTCTAACCATGGATTTCCCCGCCACCTCTACTACGACTATGCCCCTCATTTGGATGGATATATTTACTGGCCAGCAGTAAAGTAAAGAGAGCGCATACCAGCGACGAACATAAGCTGCCTTGGTCACCACCACCACGGAGCCCCGCCCGACTAAAAGCACGCCCTTTGATAAACTTCATATAACTAGCAGTTTTCTCGTAGTTTACAAGGTCAGTTTCCCTTGCAGCTTATAAACCTCAAAAAATGACAAAATTGTAGTTTTAAAAGTTTTCCGTTTTTTGTTGGGCTTTAGAAAAAACGAAAATCAAAAGAGCGTAACACTTACACGACATTCTCTCATTCCAGTAACTAATATATCTTAATTAACAAATTTTCTTTTAAATTGCCATGTTTGCAATTTTTAAATGGACTGGCTATAAAAAAATGAGGTAGGTGTTGTACTCGGATACCAGAGTGGACTTGGTTGGAGCAGTTTCAATTTAAATGTAACTGACAGGCCCTCCAAAACAGCACTAAAATCAATTCTTTCGTTACTTTAACGGACGGTATAACATTACCATTCCCCCTGAACCCCCCCCCCAAAAAGCCATTTCCCCAGAAAAATGTTTCAAATAAAAGTATAAGTTTCTATCTATGCAGCAAGCATTCCATGTTTAAAGGAAATCCTTCAAAGAGTTTTCGAGGAAATTCAAAAATCTGAAAAACCAACTCCGTAAAATCGCACTTCCAATAATCCGATATTCTATAAATTTAGAATACTCTCAATGCTTGTAATGTTTATTAAAATCATGAATGAGATAAACCACCATATATTATATGAAGTGGTACTTTAGAGGAAAGTGTGACGCTCCCCTGAACCCCCAGAATTTCCCCAAATAACCAATTTTCCCAGGAAAATGTTTCAAATAAAAGTGATAGGTATTTATGTGTGTTGGTTTTAAGAAAATCGTTGGCGCCATTTTAGAGAAAAACGTGAAAACAAGAAATCAATAAAGTCGCCCTTTCGGTAGATGGATTTTGAACAAAACCGTTTTTGTCAGATGCATTTGTGATAACTGAACGAAGTTGCATGTTTCAGCTTCCTGTTGTGATTTTTCGTTTTTGAAATATTTTGTTCACACTAACACTTCACAGGCTATTAACGCCCCCCCCCCAAAATATTTTTTTCCGTAAGAAAGGTAACTCAAACATCTATTTCCGGAGAGAAAGAAAACTTGCGAAAATATAACACAATTCTCCGTTCTGTAATCAGTAGATATCGTATCGACAATTCATACATAACCATTTAAAATTTACTGTGATTTTTTTTAAAGCATTTGTCATTTTATTTGAAGGCTAAATTTAATCCATAATCTCAATCAGTACCAATTAAACTTGGGCTATGATAAAACAAAAAAAACCGTTCGTGTAGATAGCTGTGGCTATCAAGCCAGTGATTACACTTGGCTCCGTGCCCAATACTCCAGCTTTTATACCATTGTTATGTTGACGGAACTATCGGGAACTTCGCCAATCTCTTTCATTCTTAATTAAAAATTCATTTATTTTAGCAATTCTTGTATAATAAGGTCAACAAAACAGTAATCTTTCCTTAAATACGTACATATACCAGAGACCTGTGGATTAATGGAGCTCGCAAACTATTTTTGCTGACTATAATTATGGTAGTCATGATTGACAAATTTTCATTATTTAAGTCTTAAATTCTATCTGAATAATACGATATAACTTGCGTTGAAGTAATATCTATAAAACTACATGAATTGCAGCGGTTTTGTCAGCCTCCAGGAAAATTCATGAAGGCCATTTAAAATTAAACCAATTCACAGACATCTCAGAGCTTCGTAAGCGAGACCTCCCTCCGCAATTTTTGCGGAAATATGTTTCACTAAATATGACTGGTTTATATAAGTGCAGATAGCATTTCCAGGTTAAAGAAATCGTTTGCAGTTGTCATCCAAGATTAAAGGAAACCGTTATAGTTGTTGTCGAGAAAATTTCAAAATAACTCAAAAACCTGTTTTGTAAATTAACATTTCCGTTAACCGATTTTCTTCAAATTTTATATTCCAGTAAAGCTTCTAATGTAGAGGACCATATATTGTACTGAAGTAGAGCTTTAGGGAGAAGCTTAACGTTATTGTTCCCATAGAAACCCTCACCCCAATCCAAGAAGAACCAACATCCCAAGAAAATATTTTCAAATAAAAGTAATATTTATTTACGAGTATGTATGTACATAGTATACGACGTATAAAGAAAATCGTTGGAACTATTTCCGATAAAAACCGGAAAAATAAGGACAAAAAACATACATTAGAGAAGCACTTCCGGTTGATGGATTTTGTTCGAAACCTTCATGTCTAACACGGTGGTAGTATATAAACGGAATATCAAGTTTGAAAACTCCGATGTTTCGGAAAAATTTCCGGTGAAACCCAGTTTTGTAAATTCGACACGTTAATCGATCGTTAATACTTCCTGTTACCTCTAAAAGAAGTAGCGCTAAATGAAAGTAATACAGCTGCTTAATATTTACCACATGCCTTTTCATATCGTGTATTTAGTTTAACACATTTGATTATTTGTATTGTAAACAGTAGCAAATAATTGGATGAAGAGAAATTATATAAGGTTATCCTTTATAATTTTTTTATTTTCTCAAGTTTCTCGAAAATGGCTGATCGCGGCTTTCTCTCGACACCCCAGAAAGGGGTTAACCTGTTGTTGACAAACTCTTTAAATACGGAGAACTGTTAGTCTAAGTTTCTATTAAACAATGTAATACATCATTTAGGATAAATAAATAGTCGAATAATCGAATTGATACCCAAATAATATTTAAAAAAAATCTGGTGTGAAGCACTCACACAACTTCTCTTACTCCAGTTCTCAAAATTATAACTGACAAATTTAATAGTTTGTGTACCAAATTTAATGAAATTTGTCGAAAACTGAAAAAAACTGTTCAGTAAAAGCGCAATTCCGGTTTACTAATTTCCTACAAACTCGAAATTTTGGCCATCTATTTATTTCTAATTAATTTTCTCTTTGGGATATAGTGAATTGTATAATCAATAGAGAGTCAGTACGGGGCGTGTTCCTTCTCATCCAGAAAAAACATAACGACCCGACACCCAGAAGGATGCGCGGCAAAAGTGGCCCTTAAATGAATTTTTCCAGAGAAAATGTTTTTAATACAATTGTGTAGACTTTGAATGTGTAGTTTTAATAGGGAAGCTTTAAAGAAAATCTCGAGTCATTTTTAAGAAAAATCAGCAAAAAGTGAAAAAAATCATTTAGTAAAGTGGTAAAGTAAACTCACTTCCGGTTATCCAATTTTTCAAAAGCTTGGAATTTCAACAACATATTCAAATTCTAATTAACATTATTTAGATGACAGAATTGTCTAATAAACTGAAATAGCTCTAATAAAACCTAAACCCACCCCACCCCCAGAAGTGCACTTAAATGAATTTTCCCTAAGAAATGTTTTAAATAAAAGCAGCTCTTTGTATATGTAGTTGATATACCAAGTTTGAAGAAAATCATCGGAGCCATTTTTGAGAAAATTGCAAAAACGTAAAAAAAAACAACTAGTAAAGTGGTACTTCCGGTTGAGGAATTTTAACAGATGATCCACTGTCGGATCCCATGGTGATAACTAAACGGAATATCAGTTTGAACTTTCTACGATTGTTCGTTTTTGAGCTACATATACACACACACACACACACACACACACGCACCCTGTGCTAAAAACCACTTTTTTTGACTCAGGGAACCTCAAAACGGATATTTCCTCGATATCGAAAATTTGACACGATTACAATACTTCCTTTTACTAGGAGTGAGAGAAAGTAAAACTATAATTTTGGAATGTTAGACTTTATACACACACATGTCGTATTCAAGTCTTGATTCTATAAACATGTTCTTGAAACTAAACCCTCCCGTATTAGCTGCTGCAGACTGTGCATGCATCCAATTCTGAGTGTGGGAGAAAGAAACAACAGCAAAAATCAGGTGAGAAGGAGAAGAGAGGAGAGGATTTGAGCCAGAACAGATCAATATACTCCACCTCTCTTACTAGTTTTCTTTTCTTTTTTCCTAGCGGATAAAAATACTCACGCTCACAAAAGATTAGATATAGTATAAGATTAGAAGAAAAGGAAAAGAGGATTTCCATTCTGGTGCTGATCCACACTGGGAAATGTGGTGCCAAAGACTTGCTGATACAGATAGGAGCGTGGGTAACTGGGAAGAAATGACAAGCAATGGAAAGC
>JAAEAF010007014.1:0-45681 GCA_011037195.1 Triatoma infestans
AAAAAATCAACTAAGGATAGCACTTTAGAGAAAAAAAAACAGCAAGTAAGAGAAAGGTGTGTGAGTGTTTCACAACTGATTTTTTATTATTGTGATACTAGTCTTAGTTTTAATAAAGAACTAAAATTTTCATCCAATCTTAGGGGGACTATGATTTTCATTCATTTTTGCCATTGAGTTTCTCAATTTGAAAAGAATGGAGCTTTCTATATTATAGTTGCTTCCAGCTGACATATATTTTAAATTCAATCTAATCTTATTCAAAGTATTATTATTAAGTATAACACTGATAATTAGCTGGTTATTATAACAAGAAATGCAGTAAATAATTTCCTTTTTTTATTATAAACAACAGACAAAAATGTCTTAGTTTTTGTCTATTTTTAGCCCATTTGGCTGGATTATATTTCAGTCAGTGGGAAAATATTCCTTCAGAATGGAAGGACAGCTTTTCTCTCACACACTCAGTAAAGTTATAACTCTCTCTATATCTATCTCTCCCTCTCTCTCTATATATATATTATCTGTGTGAAGAGAAGCAACGGTCTACTCAGTAGAGTGCACGCAGAGATATTTCCATATCGATTCTCTCTGCTCTTCATCCTGTTCCTGTCCGAGTCTCTTATCCTCCATATCACTCAAACTCTCCCTCTAATATTATATTACCTCGACTTTTTTTTTTTTTTCAGTCTATCCTCTTCTATTCCAACATGGTTGGTGGAGAGGAAGGTCCTATCTATACAAAGATTCACTTCACCAGCTCCATTTTATCCCTTCTTTCCTCTCAGTATCACGTGGCCTCACATACAAACACTTTATAGCATGGTATAGTTTTATACTGTCATCCGAAGGATGACCCTCCCCCCCATACAAATATTGATAAGGGAATAGTTCTATTATTTAGAACTGTAAAAAAAAAAAAATAATAATATAAAATAGAATAAAATAAGGAAAACGCACTTTATTTTGTAAAACTTTTTTTCAATGAAAAAATTGTATTAATTTCAAACTAAAAAGAAAATGGACACATCACCTTGATATAAAACAACTTTATCTGCAAAATCGATCATTATATTTAATGATATATGTTATTTATTATTTATTTGTGATAACCAATAAAGTTTAGCTATAATTTTTTACTTTCTCTTACTCCCTAGTAAGGGGAAATATTGTAATCATGTCAAATTTTCGATATCGAGTTTTCACCGGAAATATCCGTTCTGAGGTCCCCTGAGTCCAAAAAAAGTGGTTTTTAGCAAATGGTCTATGTGTGTGTGAACAGCATAGCACAAAAACGAGAAACTGCAGAAAGTTGAAAGTTGATATTCCATTTAGGTATCACCATGGGATCTGACAGTACGTTATCTGTCAAAATTCCACAACCGGAAGTACCACTTTCCAAGTTGGTTTTTTTACTTTTTTGTGATTTTCTCAAAAATGGCTCCGACGATTTTCTTTAAACTTGGTTTATCAACTAGACATACAAACAACTACAATTTTTATTTGAAACATTTCTTCGGGAAAATTGATTTAGGGTACTTTTGTGGGAGGGGGTGAGGTTACGGTTTTCTCTAAAGTGCTAGTTCAGCTTATTACACAATTCTATCACGTATAAATAATCTTAATTGGAATTAAATATATTGTTGAAATTCTGAGTTTCAAGAAAATTTGCAAGCCGGAAGTGTGTTTTTACTGATTTTTTAGAAGTAATTTTTTTCAGTTTTTGTGATTTACTCCATAAAAATTCATTAAATTTTGTATACTAACTATAAAGTTTGTCAATTAAAATTTTACAAGAATAAGAGAAAGTTTTGTGAGTGTTTCACTGCAGATTTTTTATAGCAGTAATCGCAAATGGACATTTTGGACTACCACCATCTCTATCGCGAACGGTTTTCGTACCTACTGTGAATTGAATATTGTACCGGATATCAAAAAAATTATATTTTTGCTCATCAGCTATTGTTTAGTGTTTGATTTTAAGTGTGGCTCGAGATCAGTTCTTCTTCTTCTTCTTCCAATGTGGCCCACAGTTAACCCAAAACGTTGTATTACCCTTTAATAGGTTTTAGTTAGAGATAAATAAGCTGGAATGAATGCTGAACACTGTATAATAAAATAGAGACACAAAACTGCCAGGACTTTAGACGTAAATAGAATTAGGTAGCGAGAGATTTAGACTGAGTAAAGAGAAAGGTAGTAGATGGTTGCTGACGCGTTGTAACTGCTGTATAAACTGTTCTAAAGACTGTCGCTTATAGGGCTAGCTCAGCTGTATATATACAATTCTCCTATTCTAGTCTGGCCTAAGTAGCGAGTGAGATTCTCAATTTTGTACCTTTCTCTCTCTGCTAAAAAAAAATCAGTAAAGTTGCAGTACTGGTTGATGCCATTTTGATCGAAATCTTGAATATCCGTGCAATCTTTAATTTGAGATTTATTTTTTGTATTAAGAAATTTATTCACACACAAATGCGGGACCATAAGATCTCAAAGCATTTAATATCCTGTGAAAACTTACATTTCCTAAATTTCACACAATCGCAATGTTACTCCACCCCCCCACCTCCACAAATTATGTGACGAAGTAATAAATAAGAGGAAGAACAATATCTTGTTTCCTAAAAAGCTGAAATTGTGAATACAATAAATAAAAAAGATCAAACAAAATTATACATGAAATCTGATTAAATGCTATAGAAAATAAAACATATTTATGTAATAACATAAATATAAAAATAAATAAATAAATAAATAAATATATTTAAATGAATAAAAAGATTAAAGAAGATGGAAAAATCTTTATAAAAATTTCCTTACCAACTCTGTTTAACGGTGAACAAAAGCAAAGCAGATCCTTTTGGCCGTTTGCATCTACTAACAGTCCAGTGAAGAGGATTTCCCCATTTTGATTTCCCAAAGGAGATAATCCCCCATCGTCCTAACATTTTTTTTTTCTACCTTCTCTGAGGATGCCATGGTGTTCTCTCTCTCTGTGTTCTTTATACAACTAAGGATAAAGTTTGATGTAGTTGTTATATTTTTTTATTTAATAACATGGTTATTAAAGAAATTAAATGAAATTGTTCTTTTTATATTAATTTTCCTAATTAATGTGATTATTTTTTATGTTATTTATTTACTTTTATTTGTCTGTTGTCTTTGTGCATGGTAGTTAGTGCACAAATGTTTCTTATCAACTTTAAAGCTGAGACATTGTACTTAATTGCTACAAAAAAAAAAAGTTTCTAGTCCTATTGCGGCGATTTTTAAAAATAGATTTTTTTCTCAGATTATTAGATATCTTCATAAATTTCGCAACTATGAACGGATTTTTAAAATAGTGTACAGAAACAGACAAGTATAACTAGATTTTTTTTAGATCATCTGAATAAAATGTTCAACAGAAATTTATCTGGTTTTATATATATTTTTTTTTAATGCTTTGGGTTTTTGAAAAGTTAAGAGGAAGTTGACAATATCCATAGAAGACAGAACTATTCTTTAAATTTCATTCAATTTTTTTATAGCGTGGATAACTTATTTTTGGATTATACAGTTAGCGTTAAAAAATAAAAATTAAAAAAAAATAAATAAAAAAATCGAAACGAAGGTAGAAGTACTGTGAAAATTAAATGAGAAACTTCATTGAGACTGGATGAAAGAATAGCTAATTTTCATCAATAGATATTAAGAGAAGCCATTTTTGACAATCACTGTGATAATAAGTATTGTAATGGGCTTTTAATCACTAATGATTCATAGTATCCAAAGAACGAAGAATCTAGTACTCATTACCTAGGCCAGACTAGGGTGGGAGATTATTTATATATATATATATATATATATAGAGAGAGAGAGAGAGAGAGAGTTCAGCTAGCCCTACAAGAGAACAGTTTTACAACAGTTTATGGTCAGTTAACAACGAGTCAGCAACCTACTTACTACTTTTCTCATCACGCAGCCAGTCTGTCTCTATATATATATCTCCCGCTACCTAACTTCTATTATACTTTTAAAGCCTTGCAGTGAGTGCATGTTCTCTCATTAATACAGTGTTCAGCATTTATTATATTTTATTTCACTTAAACACATTCTCTATAATAAATACTCTCTCTCTTTCTCACATCCATTAGAGAGTATAAAGGAATTTGAGTAGAGTTTTTGTCCAACTTGATGTAAAATTTCAGAATCTTTAAAGGATTTTTATAGTAGATAAACAAGGAAAAACACAGCTTTTGCAAAAATAAATTGGTAAAAAAATACGAAATGTCAATTTCACGACAATTAACAAGAATACAATAGATTTGTAACTAGAAGGAATTAATCTGTATTACTGCTGATAGGACCTAAAATCATTCGAGTTCCTTACTACAGTAGGTACTAGGCGGGGTGACATAGGGAGCCCTCTATACTTTATCGCTCTTATGGATGACTTAATTAAGGAATGCAAGAGGAGAACCAGAGTGACACAATTTGGACACTGGAAGTTACAGTCTTCTCTGTCTTCGCATTTGCAGATGACCTAGTGTTAATAGCAGATAGCGAAGAAAAGTTGCAAGAAAATTTAAATATATGGACCGAAGAGCTAGGCGAAAGGAATATGATTATAAATACTTCTAAGACCAAGTGCACGGTAGTATCCAGGACAGAGATGCAAATGAACATCTCCAACAAGGGGCGAAGAATAGAGCAGGTTCCATGTTTTAAGTATTTAAGGGTGGAAATAAGTGGGAAAGGGCGACTAAAGGAAGAAATCAATGCAAGGGTGGCCGCTGCGAGGTACATGTTCTCCGCTATAAACACAAAATTTTTGAGTAAGAGAGAAGTTGCCAAAGGCACGAAAATGGCAGTTTACCGCTCGACTTTTGTCCCCATTCTTACATACGGCAGTGAATCCTGGGCCTTAAAGCAATCGGATCGAAGTCGCCTCCAAGCTCTAGAAATGAGGTTTTTAAGAAAAGTTGAAGGCAAAATCGAAGAGAGACCGGATACGCAACACGACAATACGGGCAACGCTCAAAAGCGAACCCCTAGTCCAATTAATTGAGAGGGGGGGCAGCTAAGATGGTATGGCCACGTAAGTAGAATGGAGGATATCCGGTTACCCAAAAAAAACCATGGAGACGTGAATGACCCGGAAAACGTCCCCGAGGAAGAAGAAGAATAACTTGGGGGGATAATCTCCAAAGTATTGTAAAAAAGAAGGGGATTGAGTGGTCTGAGGCCAAGAGAGTAGCAAGGGATACAGAGAGATGGCGCACCTTATGTAAAACCTCTACACCGGATGGTAGAAGAGGTCTCGAATAAGTAAGTAAGTAAGTAAGAACAAACAGGCGAAATTAAATTCTAACAATAGGGAATAGTGTAAAACTTTAATAAGGACCTCTAAATTATATTTATTTAGTTGTAAGTTTGAACAAGTAAACAATATTAAGGGAAATAAATAAAATGATTTCATTAAAAAAAAACACACACATTTTGCAAACCATGGTAAAGATAAATAGAATTTCTTTTAAGGTTGATTAGTTAGTGAATTTCTAATGCAATTCAGTTTAATATTTAAAATTAATAAATTTAAATTAATTATATTTAAATAATCATTATTAATTTTTAAACTTAAATTAATCTAAAGAAGTTCAAGTAGACCATACTTTTTTTAGAACCAATATTTCTCTATGTTAACAAAGCTTTTTAACAATAAATTATCTGGCCAGTAACATTTTCCATTAATTAATACTAAGCACAATAAAGTTTCCTTTCTTTTCAATGGTTTGAAGTTGAACAAATTTTAAATCGTTCGATAAAAATAAAAATTTCTTTTGAAGCATTTATACGATTTTTTTTTTTACTGTTGATAAGAGGAACTGTTGAAAATTGTATAAAATATTCGTTTTGTAATTATTCCAAAACGGTTAATAAAAATCCAGCTGGAAATGGGAACTTTATGAATGAAGTTTCACTTTTTCCGCGATTTAAAAAAAAAAAAAAGTTATGTCTCAAACGATGTATTAACTTTGCGTGTGCTATCTACGCACTTAGATAACTATCATATTTATTTTAAAATTTTTTCCAGGACAATAGATTTTTGGGGGTTATTTGGGGGGGGAGCTGGAACGTCATGTTTTCTTCTAAAATGCCATTTCAATCAATGTACGCCATCCATATTTTAATATCAGAAGCTCATCAGAGAAGCATTCTTAGAATTCCAAACTTGGAGAAACTGATGCGAATTTCTATATTTCTGATTTTGGGGGGGGGGGAGGTATTTTCTCGATAATTGTTTACAAATTGTCTATTTTTTATATATATATATAAATAATATAAATGTATGTTTGAAATTTGTATATAGTAGTTGGGTATCAATATAATATCCGACGACAGGATCATACCTGTCAAAAATTTCTCATCTAGGTATATCTCATTCAGAAGTGCCGACAGCATTTTAAATTTCTTTTGAAGGGAAAGGTTTAGCTCATAGATAGTGCACTCACTGGACTCTCACGCGGCCGACAGTGCACTGAGAAGGCTGCTCCGAGCGCCATTCACCCCATAGATGTTGACAAGTTTTAAATAACTAACTAAATAAATAAATAAAAACCTTTTTTTTTTGTAATTTTTCGAAATATTTTCAACGATTTTTCTTTAAATTTTTTATGTTCATTATACCCTTATACTTTTAACTTTATTTATTTATTACTTATAACTTTTATTTGTAACATTATTCCGGATTCGTTATAATAAGCTATTGATTTTCGATAGTGCTGATAGCAATATTTTCAAAAAATATAATTGGGTCTCTCAGTTTAAAAATTATTTTAACAAGCTACGTTATGGTTAGTTGATTGGAATAGACAGGAAGTTGAGAACAATCCTTAAAATATTAAGAGATTTCAAGGAGTACGCATTTTAGAGAGAGAGTAAACAATTCTACATGCAGCTAGAATATAAGAGCTTTATGTACAATGATTTTTTTCGCAGTTCATATTTGTTTCGTAATATTTCTTTAGAAGTTGTTCAGAATAATCTTCAACTTAGAATTAGCTCCGTCAAAAAAATATACTTTGTCGAGCAGAAATAAACTTATAATGTAGAATTATGAGAAAACTGTAAATTGAGTAAAAATAGCGAAGTATTTCTCATACATGTATTTAAAAGTGTCCTTATTTGAGCTATAAAGAGTATACAGATATTTCTTTGGATAATATACTTCTCTTTTAATAACAAAGCTCAAATTTACAATATTTACAACTTTATTATCACATCTTTGATGTTGCATAGTTTTTTTTATTTAGAGGAGTAATATTTTCTTTATTTGTCTATAAATAACCTTGACCATGATTTGGTAATTACAATTAAGTATAATAATAATAATATACCGGGAATCATTATATTATTATTTCCTATTTGTGTCTTGTATTTTATATTTTTTGTCTTATTTTTTTATTTATTTACTTTTTTTTTCTAGGTAATCATGTCTTATTTTTTACTTTCTCTTACTCCTAGTAAGAAGGAAGTATTGTAGTCGTGTCAAATTTTTGATATCGAGTTTTTACTGGAAATATCCGCTTTGAGGTCCCCTGAGTCCAAAAAAGTGGTTTTAGCAAATGGTTTGTGTGTGTGTGTGTGTGTGTGTATGTATGTATGTATGTATGTGAGCAGCATAGCTCAAAAATGAAAAACCGTAGAAAGTTGAAACTTGATATTCCGTTTAGGTATCACCAAGGGTTCTGACAGTACGTTATCTGTCAAAATTCCTCAACCGGAAGTAGTGCCACTTTACTAGTTGGATTTCTTTACTTTTTTGCGACTTTCTCAAAAATGGCTCCGACGATTTTCTTTAAATTTCGTACATCAACCACACATACAAAGAGCTACAACTTTTATTTGAAACATTTCTCCAGGAAAATGCATTTAAGGGCACTTTTGGGGGAAAGGTGGTGTTACGTTTTCATCTAAAGTGCTATTTCAGTGATAATATAATTCTCTATCATACAACAAATTTAATAGATGACCAAAATTCGAGTTTTTTAAGAAATTAGTAAACCGAAGTGGCTTTACTGAACAGTTTTTTTTTTTTTTTTTTTTAGTTTTCAACGAATTTCGTTAAATTTTGGTACACAAACTATAAAATTTATCATTATTAATTTTGAGAACTGGAGTAAGAGAAAGTGTGTGAGTGTTTCACACCAGATTTTTTTTTTTTTTATTCTTAACTAGAAATTGCTATTGTTTTCTTCATTCCTGATTGTATTTTTATTTGTATCTGCAAGTATTATAATATTTAGTCCATTCAATATGTAAATATTTAAGGGTCATTCTGCTTCTGAAACGTACATTTTGTATACATCAGATGAAATAAGTAAATTGAAATTAATAATAATTAATAATTGAATTATTATGGAAAAATTCATTTTAGAAGAGGGGGTCTTCTGGGGAAGGGATGATGTTTAGACGACCCCTTATAGAGTGCCATTAACACACTGCATTATATTATTCGATCTCATATAACATATTATGTGAGAATTAAATTTGTTGTTAAAATTCCAAATTTGATGTAAATCACTTGCCTGAAAGATGAATTTCCCAAAGAGCTTTTCTTAGATTTTCTGCGAATTTTTTTGATAACCACATCAGCCGGGTTTCCTATGTTTGAAGATACATTATTTTTGATAGAAAGTTTTTTCCAAGGAAATTATTTTAAGCTGGAAAAATCACGCTACCATTTAAAATGCCATTCATTTCGTGAAGGTTCGCCGGCTATATAATATTTAAAGGCTGTATTAAATTTATCTTTATCAGGTTGCTGGGAAAAAAAAGAAAAAAAGAAAAAGAAAAAAAAAGTCATATGTTAATGATGATTCACACAAGATTATTGTTTATTGCATTGTTATAAAAGTATACTTTTCCTGGATCGTTCACTTTCGCTGCTCCATCTAGTTGTATAAGAGATAATCTTTATAGTTCTGAATTTTATCGTGAGATAGCACATGTTGTTTCGATTCTTTAAAAATAGAAATTTCTATTTTATCTTTATGTATTCATTCACAATTAATTATAGTTAGTTGTCTTATGAAATTTAATATTGTATTTCTGTATTAATTTAAATTAGGAGTCTCCAGACATTAGGCAGCATAATAATTGTCTCAATTATTATAATAATTAAACAAATTATATTAATTCAATTAATTAATGCTGTTTTAGGAAAAGGCCGAATAATGGGGAGAATATTTGAGTTAATGGAGGAGGATGTTTAAGTGGTCTGTGTCTAGTTTACCTGTGTTAGTTTATTGTTAAAACTCTCTCACTCTCTCTCTCTCTCTGTCTTTTGTGTTGTTAAACTTGTTGCTGAGTCATCGGGCTTACTACCGTCTGTTGTCCAATCAATATTGGTTTGGATTGTGTGTATTTCGACCTCACAATTCCTCTATCCTACTAACCCCCCTCATCGCCACTATATCCTGGCATTGCCCTTCTCCTACTAGTAGGTTGTTTAGTGAGAGAAAAGGGCTACGTCATTCACTTGTCTGATAACGAAGCCAATAAAAGATTTTTCTCTGGTTTTAGTGGTGATGATTAAGCGGCTATGGGAAGCCATAGAGAAAAAAAAGTATAAAAGAAGATATATAGATGAATTTCCAGACAGAGAATTATTACAAGTCTTTCTCTTTATAGTCGGATTATCGAGATATTGGTATCGAATATTAACTTTAATATTTATTATCTAAATATAATTTGTTCTTGTAATTTTTTTTATAAAAGATTAGTAATAACCTGAATTGTGAAAATTCTACCCTAATAATTTCCAAATGATTATTAGTTATAAATAAATTGATGATTTTAAAAATGTTTTTTCTAACTAATACAAATGAGAAGTTCTGTAACAGCTGTTATAGGAAGTATTGTAATTGTGTCAAATTTTCGACTTCAAGTTTTCACCGGAAATATACACGATTTGAGGTCCCCCTGAGTTCTAGGGGTGTAAATGTAAATGTATGTATGTGCACCGCATAGCTAAAAAAAAAAAAATGAAAAATCGCTTCAAATCGTCACAAATTCCACAGAACTACCTAAAATAAGTTTTATACGAAAAATAAGATATACATATAAAAAGTGAGAGGTTTATATAATGTGTGTGTGTAGTCCTTAAAGCCATAAATGATGTTTCCCAGTAAAATGTTTAAAATAAAAATTATAGCTCTTGTATGTGTAATTCTATAAGAACAAGCTCCGCGTTCTTACGGGTTTCCTCACGGGGCATTGCCGACTCAGAGTACATTTGATGAAGTCACAGCTCATGCAGACTCTGTGGAGTGTTGGAGGAAACTCCATTACATTTTCTAACGGTCTGCGAGACTGCCACTCAGAGAAGATTTAAGAACCTGGGTAGTTACCAGGTGGAAGAGGGGGATTTACCCTCCCTAGAGGCCGTCAGAGACGTTGACTTGGTAACCTTCATAAAGAAATGTAGACTCCGATGGCTGGGCCACGTTGAAAGGATGCCGGCAGAGAGACTACCACGTCGATTTATGTGTGGGAAACCTGGAGGAAGAAGGAAAACAGGGACACCTAGAAAAAGATGGCTTGACGACTGGAAGAGGACCTGAGACGGATGGGGGTGAGGAGATGGAGGTTGAGAGCGTTGGACAGGAGTGATTGGAATTCTCTAATTGAGGAGGCCTTGGTCCCTGGAGGACTGTAGTGCCAACCAGTAAGTAAGAGGCCGTCAGGTTCCTAGGATTCCTAACCTGATGTAGGTTCTGTTGAAAGGATGTTCATTTGCGACATCTGCTCGGGTGCTGTGGACAGCCTGTGGCATCCATAGGGCACAGCACAGTAGATCGAAAGGTCGCAGTGCATTGCCCCCCTTAAGTGTAATTCTAAGCTTAAAGAAAATCGTTGGAGCCATTTTCGAAAAAATCCAAAACAAAGTGAAAAAAAAAACCGTTCAGTAAAGTGGTACTTCCGGCTGGGGAATGAATTTTGATAGACAGATAATTTACTGTCGGATCCCATGATGATACCTAAATTGAATATCAAGTTTGTACTAACTGCAATTTTTTCATTTTTGAGTTCTGCTGTTTACATACATGCACACCACAGACCATTTTCTAAAAACCACTTTTTTTTGGACTCAGAGGACTCAGATCGTGTATTTCCGGTGAAAACACGATATCAGAAATTTAACACGCTTATATTACTTACTCTTACTACGACTAAGAGAAATAAAAAGAAAAACTCTTCAGTAAAATCTCTCTTTCAGTCAATTGATTTTCTTTGAAATCCAAACATTTTCTTTAAAATTTGCATATGAACTAATAATTGCCAAATCTATAACTTTTTATTTGTAATATTTTTGCAGATTCTATGGGAACTGTAAAATTAATCATGACTCTAAAGTGCCCCCTCAGTATACCATTTTATGGTTGGGTCACCTATATGGTACAGTGAATTAAATGTTCGAATTCTAGATTTGATGAAAATCAATTAACCGGAAGAATGGCTTATCTAATAGGTGTTGTGGTAAGATATGCACAACTGAAAAATACTTCTGATTATCTAATAGGTTTAGTGTTTTTCTCGCTTATCTTAAAAACGGTTTCTGTGATTCTTTTATTTTTGCAAAGTGCAAACTGCCTATCATATTATATCAATATTATGCCTATCAGTTATATTTGAAATAATTTTTCTAGCAACAATTAATTTATCAGATTTTGGGGGATATATAAATTAGGTTTAACTAACTCTTTACCTTTTCAATTTTCTTTTTGATTCATAAGGGTCCCTTCTTAAAAGAATTTTTGAGGTAGACTCATCAGCCAATTGCGCACGAAATCTTCCGACAGCTTGATCGTTTTCAAACCGTTTTCCTCCCAGTGCTTCTTTCAAGGGCCCAAACAAAAAGTAGTCACAGGGAGATAAATCTGGACTGTAGGGTGGGTGTTCAAGGGTTTTCCAATGCTGTTCGACGAATTTGTTCTTTGTCAAAGTCGCCGTGTGAGGCCTCGCGTTGTCATGAAGGAGGATGACATCTTTGATTGGAATACCCCGTCTTTTGGTTCTTTAGGCGGCTTTCGTTGACTCCAACAGCTGGCAGTACTAGGTGGAATTCACTGTGCGTCGATCGTGTTGGTAGTCAACGAGTAAAACTCCAGTCCCTCCAGTCCCAAAAACAGTCGCGAGCACTTTTCCGGCAGAGAGACGGGTTTTTGCCTTCGCAGGGTATGCTTCATCTTTTTTTCGCCACTCCTTACTTGCCATTTTTAATTCCGGCGTGTAGTGGTGCACCACGTCTCATCACATGACACAATGCGCCTCAAAAACAAACAACTCCCCTTCCTACCGGAATTGATTCAAAAGTTTCTCAGTGATTTGCAATCTGACCTCTTTTTGATTTGTGGTCAGTAACCTTGGAACCCATCGAGCACAGACTTTTCTGAAGCCAAGATGTTCAGTGATTATGGTATTAGCACTTCCATGGCTGATTCCTATCTCTGAAGCGATTTCATCGATTTTTACGCGGCGGTCACCTTCAATAAGGTTACGTACAGCAAGGATGTTGTCATCTGTGACACTTGATCTGGGTGTCGATCGTGACCTTGATTTTTCTACACTCTCACGTCCACCTTTAAACTTCTTAGCCCAATCAAACACTTGGATCCCAAAAAGGGTACCTTCACCAAACTGTGCTTGTAATCGAGTCAAAATTTCCTTTGGTTTAACTCCTTTCTTAGTTAAAAATTTAACAATAATACTTTATAACTGTTATACAATAAAATAAATTCCTTTCTATAATAAAAAACCACGTGGTGCTCATCATACTAATTGAGGCGAATCATATTATTAACATGAATATTTCTAAATAAGAAATATATTATTGACAACACTTTTTAGGTGATACATACACAGCATATAAATAAAAAGAATAAAACAAAAAAATATTTAAATCTAAATGGACGAAGCCTCTCAACATAGACACAGTAAAATACCATTAAATGTTTAATAAGAATGTACACTAGAATTGTTATTCCTTGATAATGGCACGTAGAGTGCATGAAACGTTGGAAGATTATTAAATAAAAATTGATGGCTGTTGAAAATGGTTCAATTTATTTAAAATAACCAGTTATAAAGTAAATCGAATAAACAACAAATAATTAAACATTTTATAACAATAATACGTTGCGCAACGCACGATATAACCTCTTGCTCAGTCATGGCTGTACTGGCGACAGAACAGAGATAAACAATTGCCGATTAAACAGAGATAAACAAAACCGAATCTTGTTTGAAACGGCCTGATGAGGCACTAAGAAGAACTCCGGTTTATGTTTGACTTACCCTCGTAATAAAATATTTTATAGTTGGGGGAAAAAAATATATAATTATTCTGGGGAAGATAGATGGTTAGAGAAGGATTGCCCTAGATGTGGATTTCTGTAAGATCTCAGTGTGATAGTCTGTCCCAGAGGTATTGTTATATCCTGAGTTAACTCCCACTTATTGCTTATATATATATAATGTTAGTTCTTGTTATTTTGTACGTTTGTCACTATGTCGCTTCGTTATCTGCCCAAACACTAAACCATTAATGGTATCTTGGTTTTTACAATAGTTGTATTGGGATTTGTTTATTCCCAGATTATAGTAATAACTGAAGTTTCTCTGTTGATATTTTCTTCCAATAAAACATAATTATAGCTTGAATGTTTAGTTTTCCAAACTATTGGAAAATAGGGGGAATGATGGTCTGAAATGAGATTCTAGAAATTAAAAATATTACAATTTTTTGTTTATAATGAATTTATTACTTTCTCTTACTCCCTACTAAGAGGAGTATGATAAATTGGTCTGAAGTTGTGTGCGTGTGTGAACAGAATATCTCAAAAACGAAAAATCGCACTTTGATTAAATCCAAAGTCGCCGAGACCGGTTTGAGGTCAGTACGTTGAGAACTGTCGACACGACAATACGTTTCGTGAAAAATGTCAATCCAATCTCCCGCCAAGTTGAATCGAGTGGAGGCCGGGCAAGAGTTTTTGAGACGCTACAAACTCCATGGAGATTTATTTCTCTGCTCCATCATTACTGGAGATGAAACTTTGGTTGCACACTACACACCTGAAACCAGCTTTACTGATTTTCTTTTTCATTTTTTTGCGATTTTTTCGAGAACGACCCCAATGATTTTCTTTAAACTACGTATACCTATCACTTTTATTTGAAACTTTTTCCTGGAAAAATTTCATTTTTGGGGCGTTCGATGGGAAAAGCAATGTTAAGCTTTCCTCTAAGTACCAACTTTAATACAATATATGGTTCTGTCACATCTACAATATTAATATACGAGGCATGTCCAGTAAGTAAGTGTACTGAGGCTCTCACGGCCGGAGGGATTTTGTTTTCGACATGTTGGCTATACTATCGTGTAGCCTGATTCCTCCCCTCCCAACGAGACCGGTTTGAGGTCAGTACGTTGAGAACTGTCGACACGACAATACGTTTCGTGAAAAATGTCAATCCAATCTCCCGCCAAGTTGAATCGAGTGGAGGCCGGGCAAGAGTTTTTGAGACGCTACAAACTCCATGGAGATTTATTTCTCTGCTCCATCATTACTGGAGATGAAACTTTGGTTGCACACTACACACCTGAAACCAGCCAAGAAAATCATGGCATCCGTGTTTTGGGAGTGTCAAGGCATAATTTAATTGAATATATGCTCAAGGGGAGACCATCAACTCTGCAAGATACTGTGAGACCCTAAAAAAATTGCGGAGGGCCATTCAGAACAAAAGGAGAGGCATGCTGACAAAGGGAGTCTGCCTGCTGCACGACAATGCCAGACCACACACGGCCAACGCCACGAAGGAACTGCTTGCCTCGTGCATTCCGCGCATTCCCCTGACCTAGCGCCTTCAGATTACTATCTCTTTACTTTCCTGAAGCTGCACATGGGTGGAAAAAGTTTTTCAACCGACGAGGAGATGAAGGGGGAAGTGGAGAAGTGGACGAAGGGGTTGGCGGGAAACTACTTTGAGGAAGACATTAAAAAATTAATACCCCGGTTCACCACCTGCATTGAGAGGAATGGTGACTATGTCGAAAAATAGCTTACATATGTACTAATGTAACCAGGTAATTTTTTTTGTTTAAATAAAAATTTTTGTAACCTACAAAAATTCAGCACTCTTACTTACTGGACATGCCTCGTACATTAGAAACAAAGCTATAATTCCAAATTTGTAAAGATTCGGGTAACCTAAAGGGCAATTTTCCAGAATAATTTTTTAAAATTTTTGGAATTTCCCGGAAACTGATATAATGATTTCCTTTAAACTTGGAATTAATAACTTCATAGATATAAAACTTATCACTTTTATTTGTAACATGTTCCTGAAAATGTGAGGAATTTTGAGACGTTAAAATTCGAATGGGTTTGTTCATTACTATTGTCCTCTCTACAATGTAATCGTTCTCTTCCTGCTTCGATTGTCACTGTCTCCCAACAATTACATTTAAAATTTAACATCCCAAATTACACAGGATTGTAATTTTCAATTATGATGTAAAATAATTTTTTCCGTAGAAGTGAAACAAATAAAAGTGATATGCAATTAGCATTCCAAAATCAAAGGATTTATAGTAGTTTTCAAGAAAATTCCAAAAATCAACTTTTCTATAAAAGTAGCACTTTCGGTTGACAGATATTTTTCAAATTTTTGAATTCTACAAATGCTTCTTTTATGTATTAATATTATACATTTAGTAAAGTATGAATTCTATTGAAGTGGTATGTTAGAGAAAAGCTTATGTAATGTTATTGGTTGAATGTAGTTTGTGTTGTAATTTGTAGTGTGAACATTGAAAGAGCTTATGTGTGTGTATGTTTTTAGAGAAGAGAGATGTATTAAGAATTAAGTAAGAAGTCACCAATATTTTTAAAATAAATATATTATCTCTAAATAAATTTATATACTTTATAAAATTCACAATAATAAGCTTATAAATGTATAGAAATTTTTGCACTTAAATATTCTTAAACACAAATGTTCAAATTAAACACTTATGGCCCAGTGAATTTAAAATGAGGGAGTGACGTTCTTCATGGGGACGAATGTTACTGGTCGAATGTCTGGAATAGACTCTTCAAATAATGCTTGTAAGTCTGGAGGGAAATTAGAAAAATGTAAAACGGTCTTGTAACTGGGTCCTTTGTCTAGAATACCCTTTGACCTCAGTTTAATAGTCCCTAACAGATTATAAGCTCATTTCACGGCACTAAAATACACTTTATTTTGAGTTAAAATTCACTCAAATATTTTCCAAAATTTTCCAGAAGACACGTATTTCCAATGAAAACTGAATGTAGAAAATATTACGATCGCAATTTTTGCAGTATCCCTTGGTGATTGGACCACAGTTTTCCAGACTGATGTTTATGCTATTCTTTGTTGTATCTTGGATGAGAGAGTACGTAACACTAAGTTAAAAGGTGTTTGTAACTGCTCGGACAGCCAAGCTGCGCTGAAGGCGCTGAGTTCATATGTCTTCACTTCCAGGTTGGTGTTAGAATGTTCTAAAAGACTGGAAGAGCTTTCTTCTCTTAAAGATATCCTTTTAGTCTGGGTACAGGTCATATGGGAATTTTTGGGAATGAGGAGGTGGATAGGTTTGCCAAATTAGGCGCCTCTCTCCCTTTCATTGATCCCGAGCCTGCTGCTGGCGTGTCTTCTGGCACCTGTCTGTCAGGTTTCCCGTCATGGACAGCTTCACAGCATTCACCTTATGGATGAGTTGGTAGTCGGCATCCAAGATGCTCATCGCGGGTCCAGACAGGGCTATTGGTGAGACGTTGCTGAGTCTTTCATCGAGTCTCTCAGCATCTGATTGGATCCCTTACTGGACATTGTGGTTTAAGAAGACACCTCTACGAATGAGGGTCAGGCCGGATCCATTTTGTAGAGTCTGTGAGACACAGGAGGAAACATCTATCCATTTTATGGGTTGTGAGGAAATTAGGTTCAGGATCTTTGGTCGGAACGGGATGTCTGTGGAAGAGCTTAGGCTATTTCCCCTTAAGGTTCTTGTCCGATTTATTCGGACTGCGGTGAATCTTAGATGTATTACACCAGGGTCTGGATATTTGTTCTAGACCGGTTTCGTTGTTGTTTTTCTTTGGAATAGCTATATGGGCCCACTGGGGCTTTGGATAGCGTAGGGTTTTGTCCTTCCTCACAGACAAATAATAATAATGACGACCGCAATAGCTTTCCTTACCAAGAGTAAGAAGCTATTAAACCAAAAGATCTTTGTTATAGACATGTAAATTTAAGAGAATGTCATTACACATATCTTTGTAGCAATACTTGTATTTATTTAGAACAACTTCAAATGTAATCCAGATTGTAGATAATATATATAGCTCCTTTCTCTGAATACATTTGTGAACGTCAACTTTATGTTAATTACAAACTAATCTACGATAATCTGAGTATGTAACACTCAAATAACATGGACGCCAAGTAATCGATAATAAACCTATTACAGGTTAATGTTCAAGGATCAGATTTGTGGTAATTCAGCACTTAACCTTAACCAATTTAAACGTTATAGTTTGATTAAGTTATAATTAATGTATCATATATATATATTTGGTAAACACATAAACAATTAAATACAGTAATTTAAGTTTGTAGAAGGAATTGCATTATACTACTTGCACTATATAATCAAAATCTGTTTGATAATATATTCATTAATTTTGACATATATGTATTTTGTTGTTATTGGCTTCAATTTTAAGTTCAGATTGTGTCTCTTATGCTTTCCTGGAATATACAGATATGTAAAATACTCGTAAACTCAGATATTTGCAGATTGAGGTATAAATATTTATTCTCTAATGTAGTTATTTAATTTTGTGAAAATAATTGTTTAGTCTGTTTATTATTTATATCAAAGTTCATTTCGTTTTGATTATCATTTCTTCTGCCAGGTTCTTCTAGGACTTTATTTGGTGGTACGCGTGATAAAAAATCAAAAATCAAAAGTTTTTAAAATTGCCTCCCAAAAAAGTCACAGTATGGCAGGATGCAGAATGATAGTTGAAAATGATGTTCCTCTATTTTAACTTTCTCTTACCGCTGTAAGAGAAGGTATTGCGTTTCTTATCAAATTTTCGAAGTTGAATTTCTCGGGACTGCGATTTTGCAGAAAATTTTTCTCAATTTTCGCTATAATTTCGAAAAAAGGCTCCTTCCTCTATTATCTAAATAAATAAATATCTTATCATTTTTATTTATAACATTTTTCCGTAACATTAAGTTTCTCAGCTACCACCACGAGTCAATTTCAACCGGCGTTTATTCATAACGCTTTTGTGGACTTTTTTGATGATTTCTTCGGCTGTAGCCGATTTTGATCTTCCAGAATGCTCAACATCTTGGAGTGCTAGTATGACCATGTTTGAGGTCTGCTGCTCCACGTTTTGACCGTTGTAAATAAGGAGGAGACACCCCCAATATTGATCTTACTACACTTTGGGGAAGGCTTAATGCCTTAGCTCGGAGGGGTAAAATGCAATTCTATTGGATACCCGGACATGCGGGAATAGAGGGCAATGAGAGGGCGGATTAGCTGGCTAGGGAGGGAGGGAAACCCTCCAGCCCTCTTCGTCACCAAGAGGTTTTGTGATAGCCAGATCAGACTTTGGGAAACGAGGGTTTTGGAAAAATGCTTGGAGGACATGCAGGGGTGCCTCCAGGCTAAAAGATTCATCAGAGGAATCAAGCAGGGCTTTCAGATTACCTCCTGCCTCTCAGTAGGATAGGAATGAGGACCTTAGTTGGTGTAGTGACTGGACACACATGGGTGGCTAGTCATTTGCATAAAATAGGGAGGACGTCCAGTCCCATATGTCAGAACTTTGATGATGGATGTAGGGAAACGTTTATCATTACTTATGTCAGTGTCCCCGTTTCGCTGGTACTAGGTTTCCTTGTCTTTGGGAGGACACCACTCTCGCGGGATGTCTTGGGATATTGCAGACTACCAGGGGAGATTAATTAAGGGGATGAATGGGGGGGATGGGGGGATAAAAGCCATATAGGCTTAGGTCCCAAGCCAGTAAGCACCCAGTTTTCAATAGTAATAATAATAATAATAGCCTTATCTCTGTAGAAGATAGACCTTTAATGAAAAAATATTTTATCACAGCTCGCACTTCGTTTTTTTTTTGCATACTTGGAAAACAGCAAAACTGTACTACTTCAAAAAAAAGTCACAGATTAAAAACAACACAATGTAGCTCTGTCAAATTTTAAGGTTGTACTAAAGGAAGATGGCATATTCTCTTTAGGAGATCCGAAACTTATCATCCCATTCTCGTAATTTAGTGAAAAAAAGTGGTACAAATATTGAAAGCGTGTAAAAAAAAAAAAAATGTAGCGCCCGAGCCAAGTTATGATTGGGAATTGTCCGTGAAAATTTGCTTTTCTCTTCATCTAATGTAGTATTCATATGATGAACTATTTCTATCCAAATATATCTATCTAACTATTACTTTCCCTATTACCAGAACTAATTATCTCCAGTTTTCCGCTTTGGTCATCTTTACTGGTATCCTCTTCTACGATTTAACGCTTTCCCAACCTGTCAGAATAAAAGAAAAAGAGTACTTGCATCATAAATGAGGGGGAAAAAGAAAACTTGTCAATATTTTCTTTGTAAAGTCTGCATTTCAACGGTTAAACAACTTCACAATCAAACATTATGTGTCAGTTAATAATCATATATAGAAGAAGTTTAAGGACTCCACTTGCAAGCAGATTATTGAGAAATCGATTCATTTACCTAATATATAATATATTTTCTAAATAGCATTGTTTGTAAATGCCTGAGAAGAAGTAATAAATGGCATTTAAGCGCAAAGAAAAATTCTTAGGATAAAAAGGAACAAAAATAAATCATGAAGTTTACTAGGATTATCCCACTTTGTGATAGAAAGGTTTATTAAATGTGAAATGGAAAAGGGAAAAGGTTGGGTGGTTGGGGGAATGGCGTTACCACCTCGCCTAATAGAAAATAAATACTTTTTTGAAACATACAACATAAAAAATTCATGCATATCATGCACAGACAACATGAAGATAAGGGATGTTTTTTAAAACTTGATGGACATGAAATATCATTACCACCGGATCGAAGTGCAAATTAGATGGGCTTTTTAGAAGGTTTTAAAGGAGCTCCAATGAAACGGACAAACTTCAAGGACAGTTTTCTTGAGTCGAAAGAAAAATAGTCCTCTGGGTTAGGTTTAGAATTAAGCCTCTCACGTGCTACAAAAAAAATTATCAATTTCATTATTGATAATTATCAAAAAAAAGTAGTAAGAAAGAAAAGGATCAAAACTTCCCAGCATTGGTGGTTGCTCCAAAAAAGGAAGTCATAGTCACTGTCTGGAAGGTTTGGAAATGGAAACATCCACCAGAATAAGAACTAAGAACTAGCAAGATTGAGATTTTGTGCCAAGAAATCCAGCGAATGCTGTTAAATACTCAACGAATGGGATACTGACCGGTATCTCTTCGACTAACCACCATTTTTTCTAGCATTTCGACCATTTTTACTTTTTCTTACTCCTAGTAAGAGGAAGTATTGTAATCATGTCAAATTTTCGATATTGAGTTTTCACCGCAAATATCCTCCAAAAAAATGATTTTTAGCACATGGTGTGTGTGTGTGTGTGTGTGTGTGTGTGTGTGTGTGAGAGAGAGCAGCATTGCTCAAAAACGAAAAATCCGCAGTAAGTTGAAACTTGATATTCCGTTTAGGTATCGCCATGGGATCTGACAGTACGTTATCTCCGGAAGTACCACTTTACTAGTTGTTTTTTTTTACTTTTTTGCGAGTTTCTCAAAAATGGCTCTCGACGATTTTCTTGAAACTTGGTATATCAACTAACATACAAAGAGCTACAACTTTTATTTGAGATGTTGCTGTTCATTTAAGGGCAGTTATGGGTGAGGGGGTGGGGTGAGGTTTTCGTCTAAAGTGCTATTTCAGTTTATTAAACAATTCTATCATCTAATTAATGGTAATTAGAATTAAATATGTTGTAGAAATTCCGAGTTTCAAAAAAATCGGATAACTGGAAGTGTGTTTACTTTACCACTTTACTAAATGATTTTTTTTTTACTTTTTCGCGATTTTGTCAGAAACGGCTCCGACGATTTTCTGGAAAACTTCATATATAAACTAAACATACAAAGATCTACAACTTTTATTTATAACATTTCACTGGGAAAATTCATTTAAGGGCACTTTTAGGAGGGGAGGGATGGGGTTATGTTTTTCTCTAAAGTCCTATCATAGTTTGATTATGCAATTCTATCATCCAAACAGAATTAATTAGAAATAAATAGAATTGCCGAGTTTCAAGAAAATTAGTAAACCGGAAGTAGTGCTCTTTTACTGAACAGTTTTTTTTCAGTTTTCGACGAATTTCATTAAATTTGGTACACAAACTATAAAATTTGTCAATTATAATTTTGAGAACTGGAGTAAGAGAAAGCTGTTTCATACCAGATTTTTTTTTTATAGGAAAGTATTCGGTGTTTTTTTTTTTTTTTATTATCTTACTCAATTCAGGGATAATTAGTACGTTTAGCAGAAACTCTCAACATACGTATAAAAACAGCAGCCTCTTAATATTTAATAATTCAAGCACTAATACATTATAACTATTTGATTTACACTGTAAATATTGTAACTATGCACTTAATTATTTAAAGAATATGGTTAATATTGGATAAATGAAATATACCTAGTAAAATATGGCCAGATTTCCAATGTGTATGTTAATTTAAAAAACGGTTTTTTTTTAATATAGTAATATTTTATAAGAATTATAAACATAAAATTATATATATATGGGATAAATGGTTTATAATAAATACAATCTGATTATTATTTTATTTCCTATTGAATACTTGAAAATAATGTAAATAAGAAGTTTGACAACAATTATTTAGTTTTAAACATTTTCCAATTAAGTATAATATAATATAATTAAACACCTTTTATTATCAACACACGACTTACGCAAACCTGCCTTGAGTCGGTAGCATTCTAACAATCACATTAAACTGTTATATTAGCGTGCGGTTTGCAGTATGGACGACGAGGTGTTTTGTCAATATTGTATTTGCATTGGAAAATTTATAAAAAAAAAAAAATAAAATAAAAAAAAAAAAAATAAATCGAAGAATGTGGATAGATCCAATTATCAAGGAAAGGCAACAAAGAGGGCATTTTCATATGTTGTTTGCTGAAGTACAAAGAGGCGATGAAAAATTTTTTCAACTTTACTGAGGATGTCGCGAAGTACTTTGGATAAGTTACTCACAATTTGCCAAGAAAAGCTAACAAAGAAGGATACTTTTTCCTCATACCCCAAATGCCGGTCGATTTACTATGTCTGCCCATCGGTGGTGATATCTAGCCGGGCCCATGATATAACAAATGCCACATGTATATAAATATATATATAGGGTGACCAGAGTTATATGCTCCACCCACTTTTTTTTTAAACGGCGGGAAATTTCGAAAAAAAAGAAAACACGTATTTAATCATTTTTAGTCTAGTTTATTTTCAGTGATTGATCCATTTTTTTAAACCCCAATATCCCGAGATACAGCATCCAACTTTTTTTTTTCAAATGGAACATTATATTTTTTTTTGCATATTTTTATAGTACTTGAGCCTCTAAAAAAATTAAAAAAAAAAATTTTAAAATCGGTTAGGTTTTTCAAAAGTTATGGCAATTTAAAATATGAAAAACAAATTTCAGTTTAATGTCAAAATTACCTTATTTTTTCTTTAAAGAAGCTCTTCAAACTGGGCACCATCAACGGATAGGCAAGCCAAAGCTCTGGACTCCCACGCTCTGTTTGTAGCAGCACTTAGGTGGCAAAGTCAACATCTAGGCAGGCTAGAGTTATTCGACGTTCCATATCTTCGACTGAAGCCACGGGATTAAGGTTACTGTACACTTTATTTTTTTAGATATCCCACAAAAAATGGACAAAAAATGCACAATTTATGGACTGATGAATCAAAGTTTACCAACAATGGCCTTCTTAATCGTTGGAACTTTAGAATATGGGCAGAAGAAAATCCACAAGTTACCTTCGCCACACGCCATCAGGTGTTTTTTTCTACAAATGTTTGGTGTGGAGTTTGAGGAAACCAACTAATCGGCCCATACTTCTACAGAGGGAACTTAACTGGTGAAAGGTATCTACTTTTTTAAGAGACATTTTGCCAGTTCTGCTTGAAGATGTTCCTCTAAAACGTCGGCTAGATATGTATTTTCAACAAGATGGTTGCCCGGCACATAATGCGAGAGTTGTTCGACGTTACCTGGACAGAAATTTCCACGAAAAGTGGTTAGGAACTCATGGTCCGATCCAATGGCCACCTCGACCTCCGGACTTAACCCCAATGGACTATTTTTTGTGGGGATATCTAAAAAATAAAGTGTACAGTAACCTTAATCCCGTGGCTTCAGTCGAAGATCTGGAACGTCGAATAACTCTAGCCTGCCTAGATGTTGACTTTGCCACCTAAGTGCTGCTACAAACAGAGCGTGGGAGTCCAGAGCTTTGGCTTGCCTATCCGTTGATGGTGCCCAGTTTGAAGAGCTTCTTTAAAGAAAAAATAAGGTAATTTTGACATTAAACTGAAATTTGTTTTTCATATTTTAAATTACCATAACTTTTGAAAAACCTAACCGATTTTAATTTTTTTTTTTTTTTTTTTTTTTTAGAGGCTCAATTACTATAAAAATATGCAAAAAAAAATATAATGTTCCATTTGAAAAAAAAAAGTTGGATGCTGTATCTCGGGATATTGGGGTTTAAAAAAATGGATCAATCACTGAAAATAAACTAGACTAAAAATGATTAAATACGTGTTTTCTATTTTTTCGAAATTTCCCGCCGTTTAAAAAAAAAGTGGGTGGAGCATATAACTCTGGTCACCCTGTATATATATTCCGGCCTACTGAATTGCTCTTAGCTATATAAAATGAATAAAAACAAAAGATTAAATCATTTATTTTCACTTTAAATAAAATTCGTTCATGAATTTATATAAGATAAGATATTTTAACTTTTAAGATTGAAAAATTAAAAATGGCAAATTATATTTTCACTATACTAACAATATTTATGCTATTCAAACTAAAAATAAATATGCTATCGAAATGAAATATGCTATCGAAATGAAATATGCTATCGAAATGAAATATGCCATCTTAAATAAAGAAATTCATGTTTCAGCAATCGATAAGTAAAAAACAAAAAAAAACAAAAACAAAATGAGAATAATAACCTAGCTAATAAAATTATTAATAAAATCGATAAGTTTTTTTTATAGACATTCAAAAATAATTATGATGAAAGAATACGTGATATAAGATCATTATACATACGTATCTGTATCTCTATATGTGTACCACACCTAATCAGAAATATTTTCCTTATAAAAGCATATTATTAAAAATACCATTAATATTTGTCAGTATTTGAATGCAAAAGTAAATAGATATTTACTTTATGTATTACTATAAATAGGATATTGATTTTATATAGTTATAATAATATAAATATAACAAATACATTGTAATTAGAACAATCTGGTAAAATGACGTCACCATCCATTCGCTAGTTATGATTTTAGCTGTTTGATATTTATTATTACACAATTGATAAATTAGATCTGAACAAGTAAAAATATTAACCTTCTAAATATGGATATAATAGACAGCTAATTTCCGGATACAAATGATAATGTTTACAAAATATGTTACCAATTTATAATAAAACAGATTTCTTTTGTCATTTCGTTTTTTATTTATATTATTATTATTATTATTATTATTATTATAATAAACAAGTTGCCATCAATTGTATTAATGTTTCCCATCATTTTCTTATAAATATTTTATTATTCCATGATTCGTGAATTATTTTATGTTATTATTTTTATTTTTTACTACTTAAGTTTGAAGCTCTAGAGTGCTATTAGTATTAAAAAAAAAAAAATGAACTCCATTTTTATTATATTATGGTATTAAAATATGAATGGTTAGCTGTCTGGCGCTAAGTGCTTTGTTTCTATCTGATTAATGCAGTTTTTTATTTATTTTTTGAATTCGTTCCTCAATCACAGACAATTTATATACTATTCATTTAAATTGTATACAAATTGAGAATTTATGGTCAGAGATGAAGTGGGATTGTCTGCAACCATATTAAAAACATTTGCGCTCTACATCTTACAATAAAATAAAAATATTACTAAAAGTTATTATAATATTTATACTTACAATTATTACTAAATCTTTATTTGTCTTCAATGTTATAATATCAATGGGAGACTAAATTTTTATTTGTCTTCAATGTTATAATATCAATGGGAGACTAAATTTTTATTTGTCTTCAATGTTATAATATCAATGGGAGACTAAATTTTTATTTGTCTTCAATGTTATAATATCAATGGGAGACTAAATCTTTATTTGTCTTCAATGTTATAATATCAATGGGAGACTAAATTTTTATGTGTCTTCAATGTTATAATATCAATGGGAGACTAAATTTTTTATTTGTCTTCAATGTTATAATATCAATGGGAGACTAAATTTTTATTTGTCTTCAATGTTATAATATCAATGGGAGACTAAATTTTTATTTGTCTTCAATGTTATAATATCAATGGGAGAATTTAAATTTAATATTAACGATTTTTTTTTTTTTTTTTATTTATTTAGAGGAAAGCTCAATCTTCTTGCTCTCCCAAAACCAGGGAGGGAAAATCTGGGAAAACTGAAAAAAATTGTTCAGTAAAGTCGCCCAATCGACTGTTTTCAAACTTTGGCAGCAAAGTTAATTCAATTAATATTATATAGAGTAAGAATCGTCTAATAAACTGAAATAGCGCAATAAAGTAAAGCATAACCCCAGTCCTTCCCCCTCCCCCGCCAAAAAAAAAAACAACGTAAAATGAATTTTTCCTGATAAAGAGTTTTGATTAAAGGTTTTGCACACAATTACCCGCAAGGGATATCTGTTGCATGCAATTACTTGGGGTTTAGCAATCCGAACGGGTTACCACAACTCAGTACTCCCCCAGTATACACTACACTTAAATTACATACATTCTACACTTTACAGACAAGGACAAACACAGCACCAGACAAGTGTTTCCGTCCCTAGTTAATTGGTGTAAGCCAAGGGAGAAAGAAGGGATTAGCTCAGTGCTAGCGCGCTGGAGGTCCCGGGTTTGTATCCAGCATGCTGCCCTTAGATTTTCTTTTCCTAGGAGCATCCACAACTCACTGTCCGGTGATTGGCAGTGTTGTCTGTAGCTAGAGAACACTGCTTGGAGGCCGGCAGCGAAGTGAGGAGGCTCCGGAGCGCACAATAGATTTTTCAGGTCGCCGTGCAATAATCCCCTACAACAATCTATAGCACATATAATAAGCTGATAAGTTTAAAGAAAAATATTTAAGCAGATTTTGAGAAAATCGCTACAAATTAAAAAAAAAAAAAAAATTATTTCTGCAAATTGGTACTTCCGGTTGTTTTTTTTTTTTAACAAAAACGTTTCTATCCGTTTTTCAGTTCTCCTGGGTCAGGTTTTGAATTTCCCATTTCTAAGTTATTCTGACCACATAACACACACACAGACCAATTTCCAATAATACTTTCCATGCTCAGGGAACCTTGGAACATGTATTTCCGGTGTGACAACTCAGTTTTGCAAATCAGACATGAATGTAGTACCTTCTTCTGACAGCAGTAAGAGAAATTGAAAAATCTGGTATGAGACACTCAGATGACTTTCTTTTTTTTTTTGCTCAATTAATACAATTATAATAAATGGATTTCGTTCAATCTTGGAATTTTTACTAAAAAGAGAAAAAATAGATATACTTGTTGTTTTACTAATCAGTACGCATAAATAGGAAGGGAATAATTTTTTTTTTTAAATATGTGGATGGGTCCGCAATGCTTATAACATCTCATCTGGTATTTTGCATATTCATTTGGTTTTCCTGACCGGTTTCGAATTTTCATCCATCGTCACAGCAAATTCAACTAGTTCGTGTAAGAGAGTTCATTTCTACGTAATGTTTCTGTTACTGTAATGTATATATATTGTAATGTGTAGACTTTTGGGAAGAAATATAAATTATTTTAGAATTAAGAGAAATATATTAGTTAATATCTATGTAATATTGGTTGTTTACTTAGTGTAAGTCCAAGACTAGGTTTTTACGAAGGTTGGGAGAAACAATAGGAACAGTTAGAAAGGTAAAATACCTGTACTACAAGAAAAGAGAATTTCCCTTTCTTTCTCCCTTTAATGTTGGAGGGATCATATACATAGAGAACCTCAATTAGGAGAGGATCAGAATTGTTGTGGTGAAGAAAATCATGCTCAGTGGAAATTTATAAAAGTGTTTGTTATACGAGAGTTAAGGCCCAACCTTCAGCTAAAAAACCCTTAAATATTGTAAGTTGTACAAATTAATATAGTTACTGCTTAAGTATTATTTTATTATTAGTTAAGGAATAAGATTTTATTTGTAGTCTAAATTGTGTAATTATATGTATTTCTTTTATATGGTTATTTTCTAATTATTTTTATCCTTTAATCAATCCAGATAAACACAGACCTCACGAGATCCCTTTAGAGAAGAGTTAAATTAAGAATTATAATTATTTATTATTTTGAATTTCTTTTTTTTTATATACCCCCCAATTATACATAACATTACAATATATATATATGGGGAGGTTATAAGGTTATGTTTAACCTTATAATAAAGATACTAACATAATCTTATAACCTCCCCCACATATATATAAAACCAACAAGTCTGAGTGTAACAGAAACATTACGTAGAAATGAACTCTCTACCAGAAACTTGGTGGTGAATTTGCTCTGACGTTATGGATGAAAATCCAAAACCTGTCAGGAACAAAATGAATATCCTACTTTTTACTTGTTGGTTCTCACACATAGAAAGTACCTGTAATAGGTATTAGGTATTACACTATCAACAGAGAGCTTCCATCAACACTTAACAAAATTGAAATGCCAATTTAGAAGTAATAAGTTTATGTCACAATCATGCAAAACCCATTTAAATTTTTAGGGAAGGGAATAGCTAAGTGGTTAGCATATTGGACTAGCCTATGGACCCGGTTGGATCTAGCGAGTTCGAGTCCAGCTGTGCTACTTAGATTTTTTCTTCCTAGTAGTCCGGTGATGGTCAGTGTTGTCTGTATCGAGAGAACACTATCCGGAGGCCGGCAGTGCACTGAGACGGCTACGGGCGCCAATGACCGTAGATGTTGACGCGCCTTAAATTACAAAAAAAAAAAAAAATAATTTTTCTGAAAAATGACATGTATTAAGTGCACTTAGCATTCGAAGTTTATAGAAAATCATTTGTACTGTTTTTAAAGAAATTTTCGAAAACTCAGTAAGTAACCTTTTCAGTAAAGACACACTTCCAGTTAGCTAGTTTTTTATTCAGAATTGGAATTCTATTATTCAACAGTGTTTAATTGGTTATTTAGAATCTAAATAATTAATTATCTAAATTTTAGATGATAGAATGTAAATTGTATGAAAATGGTACGTCAGTGGAAAACTTAATGTTGCAACGAGAGATAGATAGATAAAGAATGAGAGAGACTATTCGCTAGTACTATATTTTGAGTACTCAGAGAACTAGTTGACAGGATCGCAAAACAGTGGACCTTACCTTGAAGAACGTATGCTAAATCCAAGATATTCCTTGGGTGGTGTTTTCGTTTAATGATGAATGTTAGCTTTAGCAGGCTAGCATAGAATTCTAACTACTTCGATAGTAGATCTGATAAAAATTACTTTCGTAATTATAAATTAAGTCCATGTGAAAATATATATTATTACATATATAGCCATAAAAAAAAATATATATATTATCAAAGATGAGGTTTTTTTTTATAAACTGCTCCAAGTAACAGTTCAAGGGTCAAAAATAAATATAGTTTTCACTTTCAAGAGTTTATTATGTAATTTTTTATCTTTTATTTAACAAAAAAGACGCCTAAATCACAAAAAAAAATTCTTATATAACTAGAGTTAATCTTAATATATTTTTAGAGTATGAATAAAAGAAAAATGATCCAAACAGGAACTTTCACTCGATCATATTATAAACCAATGCTGGATAATTTTTGAAATTAATTTAAAACAAAAAAAAAAAAACATCAATTATTATGATTATTTCTATCTCGAAATTTTTAAAATTAAGTCTACATTTGCTGTGTATATGATTATGGGGGAAAAAAAAAATTATGTAATATACAGAGTGAGTGGACTTAATAAGGAAGTTGTAGTTAAATATCAAATTTAACATGTATTCAAATTAGAGTCGTAGAATGTATATTACAAAATTTTGCTTTCAATTAAAATTCTCATATCATTGAAATGAATAATTTCTTTTTTTTTATTAGTAAGTTTCAATTATTAAGTTAAAGTATGAATTTTATTAATAAGAATGTATTGTATTAAATGAATCTACAGAATTGACAGAAAATAGTTAAACAACATATTTTTACGATGTGAAGAAAGTATAGCCATTCTTTAAATACATTAAGGCAAAATTATATGGATACACATAAATATAGTGAATACATGAATCACCATCAACAAGCATTAAAAATAAAAGTTAATTTTTTAACAGATAAATTGTTAATGTTAATGGTAGAATATTAACATAATATGACGTTCAAGGTAATTTGCCACCCTGAGATTAAATATGTCCCAGGGAATATTGTTTTGCAACTACCATATTTTTATTTAGAAAAATAACAGAACAATATAATTACGCTCAACATTATTATTATTATTATTATTCTTATTTTTTTTGTATTTTCTATTGTCACCTATCTTTTTTTTCTTTTCTTATTCCACCATTATTCTTTTAAAAAAAAATCAGTTGTATCTAGTTTTTCTAATTTTGCAAATAAAAGCTTGTGTTAAAAAAAAAAAAAATACTTGATTGTTTGGCAACAATAAACAATAGATAATTAGCGAAGGTTTTATTGTTGTTTTTACTTTAATGTTTTTAAACACGATGCAAAAGAAATATCTTAATTTACGTAAGAAAATTCATGTCCACTAAATATTTCTTTTTTTTTTTTTTTTTGTTTCAGGTAAGTGAAAAAGTTGACAAATGTTGAAAAGGTTCATATAACTGTAAGTAATTTATGTTTTAATGGTTGAACAATCTTAGGAGGTATTAAGACAATAATCAATGCAGAATAGTTTTAGAACAATGTATAATGGGTATGAGAAGTAGAGAAATTGGGCTTGTTAGATAAATGAACTAGAAGTAAAGCTGAACACTGTATAATGAGAAAGGTAACACAAACAGCCTGGACATTACACGAAATATATGAAATGGTAGTGAGAGATTTAGAGTGACTAAAGAGAAAGGTTGTTGACGGGTTGTGACTGCTGCATGAACTCTTGCAAGACTCTTCCGTAGCTTTATAGTTTCTTCCGCAGATTCTCTCACTCCAGTCTGCCCTAAACTAGTGAGTGATCCTGTCAATTTTTATGTCTCTTGCTCTGCTATGGATCCCTCTCTTCGGATCCCAGTACAGTTGTTGACGCGTTGTGACTGCTGTATATACTGTTGCAAGACTGTTGGAAGACTCCCTATGGCTAACGCAGCTGTATTTAATAAACAGATTCTCCCACTGTAGTCTAGCCTAAACTAGTGAGTGATCCTATCAATTTTTATGTCTCTTGCTATGCTATGGATCCCTCTCTTCGGAACCTATTACAAATGTTTTATATTTCAGCACTTTTAATTAATTACAAAAAAAAGCGAACTTCAACAAGACTGATCCTTGACAACAGTATACTAATGTACATCTCTTATTTTAGTGTCCATCTGATAGCTTTTTTGAATGTTATAGTTATATTCAAACCGAATCTCCAAAAATTCTTTCTATTATTGCACATATTATCCTTCGTTTCACAGCTTTCTACTTCCCAAACAAACTATCCATTCTTTTCGTTATCGAATTTAAGAAAATATCAGTGCTTTTTCCGGGTCAGCCTGCTTGGTTATGCCATAACCAACGATATGATTTAGTCACATCTCCATGTTTACTTGATAAAACACTTTATCAACTAGCGCAATTTAAAATCTGAATTGACACTTTGCATGGTGCTAGTCCGGCGACCTTAACTGTTTGTGAAGATGGACAAACGCTGAAAAGATCTATGGCTACTAGCTTTTTTTTTTTGTAACGACCTCCAGTTGTAAGCAGAAACTGTTTTGTGCAACCCAATATGAATGTGCTTTTATAAATTAGGGATGATCTTGTTCGGCGGAGTCTAAAGGCTGCTTCTGGCAACTGAGAGTTTTTGCGCATGCAGAGTGTGTTCATTATTGCACAAAGACTCTCCAGTGCATTACTTGTCACACACCAGTTTGATGTAAGTGCTCACCGAGGTAGTAGTCATCCTGAAATTTCCATTGAATACTCGTCGAAAGCAAGGTTCCAGCAGAGCGGCCCGCTGCTTTTTTTTCTGCCGGTATTGGTGCAGTTTCCTCAGCATTTCCTTCAAGTTGGCACTAATCAGGGAGCACAAACTGCTGTACGGTACCAGTGCTACAGGGTGCTACATTTTGCATTTTTTTTTATTTAGCTGGACTGCTTTTTTGTTCCCTTCTATTCCACAATGGTTAGGAACCTATTGGTAGGTAATGCCCCGTCCTTCAGTGTTTAATTCACCCAATAGCTTGTTTCGTAACTTTTTCTTGCATTGTACTCCAATGTCCATATTGACCAAGACACAGTGATAGTTGATTGGGAATCGTTAAGAATGGCCGCACGACGTTTTATATCTTTGTCCATCTTAATAGCGAATTCATTGAAGAAAACACTAGATACAGCCATTCGTAATGGCGGTTCAGCCGACCAATCTTGTAAACAAGAAAGTTACTTATCACTTTTATTGGAAATTGTTTTTTTTTGGGGGGGGGGGGGTCTGGGAGAAGGGTATATCATGCATTGTAAAATTTATTTGTCAAAATATTAAAGCGATTTAAAAAAAATATATTTCAATGTTATTGGCTCCGTCTTCTGAATTAAAATGTAATCACGTGTCTTCTAAATGCCGAGGTAGATATTTGTCCCTTTATTCTCAAAAGAAAATCAGCTGTATATACTTATTTATTTATTTATTATTTTTTATTTTACCTAAATAAATTACACAACAAGTAACATAAGGTACATCAAACCTCCACTATAAACAATAAGTTTGCTAGTTCAAATAGTCAATTGCCCTGATGTTTGCACTTTGTTCTCACTAAAAAAAAAAAAAAAAAATATCCAACACAGTATTTAGTCTATCGTGAAGTGTCCCACACCGCCCCACTTCTCTTTAAGAAACTCATTTATTTTATAGAAGCTGTTTTCCTTAAAGAAATGTTTTAAAGGTTTTCTTTAATTGGTTCTACCTTCACACCCATTATTTCCCTCGGCAGTTTTGTTAAATAAATAATCTTACACTCATTTCTAAATAGTTTAAAATATTGTTATGATTGTAGCTTTTTCCCAGTTAGAGTGCAAAAAAATAAATATATAAAAAACAAAACAAAAAATTGATATACAGAAGAACTGAGACAGCAAAAAATTTTTCTTGAAATCTTATATGCTAAAAATGAAGAGAGAAAATACAAAAAAGATGATTGATCTGTGTACACAAAGTCAAAAACAAAGTATAAAGAGAATATAAATAAGGCAAAAATGTGTTCATCAAACTCAGCCTATTTATCTCAAGCGGAAAATAAAAATAAGGCAGCTTGGAAAATTATTAAAGGAAATTGGAAACGGGACCCGCCGGTAACCGCCAAAAAATGCAGAAAATTGAATACACATTTAAGCTGTAATAGAAATGGATAACATAGTAATAATAGTAGTGTACAGATCACCCAGCTGGGGATTTTAGCATATTCTACAAAAAATTGGTGTTATAATATAATGGACTATTTTTTTAATAATATATTAATTGGATAAACCAAAGTGATCAGTGCTTTTTTACTTTCTCTTACTCCTAGTAAGAGGAGGTATTGTAATCGTGTCAAATTTTCGATCTCGAGTTATCACCGGAAATATCCGTTTTGAGGTCCCCTGCGTCCAAAAAAGTGGTTTTTAGCAAATGGTCTGTGTGTATGTGTGTCTGTGTCTGTATATATGTGTGTGTGTGTGTGTATGTACAGCATAGCTCAAAAACGAAAAACCGTAGAAAGTTGAAACTTGATATTCCGTTTAGGTATCACCGTGGGATCTGACACTACGTTATCTGTCAAAATTCCTCAACCGGAAGTACCACTTTACTAGTTAGATTTTTTACTTTTTTGCGATTTTCTCAAAAATGGCTCCGACGATTTTCTTTAAACTTGAAATATCAACCACATATCACAGATCTTACAACTTTTATTTGAAATATTTCTCTGGAAAAATTCATTTAAGAACACTTTTGTGGGAGAGGAGGGGTTAGGTTTTTATCTAAAGTGCTATTTCAGTTAATTAGACAATTCTGTCATCTAAATAATGTTAATTAGAATTAAATATGTTGTTGAAATTCCGAGTTTGAAAAAAATCGGATAACCGGAAGTGCGTTTACTTACCACTTTACTAAATGATTTATTCACTTTTTCGCAATTTTCTCAAAAATGGCTTCGGGGGGGGGGGGGGGGGGGACTTTTTTTTGAAACTTCTTATATAAACTAAACATACAAAGATCTACAACTTTTATTTAAAACATTTCTCTGGGAAAATTCATTTAAGGGCACTTTTAGGGGAGGGTGGGGTTATGTTTTTCTCTAAAGTGCTATCATAGTTGATTATACAATTCTATCATACAAACAAAATTAATTAGAAATTCAATGTTGACCCGCAATTCCGAGTTTAAAGAATTCCGAGTTTAACCGGAGTTCGTATTGACCGAACGTTTTTGTCAGTTTTCGAATGCGAATTTCATTAAATTTGGTACACAAATTATAAAAATTTGGTCAATTATACATTTTGGAAAGGAAAAACAAGGAGTAAGAGAAAGTTGTGTGAGTGTTTTACACCAGATTTTTTTTTTCATACTCAGGCGTCCTGGGAAAAGGTGTTTCCGGTGAAAAAATCAATTTCGATAAATCGAGAAGATCTAGAAGTTCTTCCTAGTACAGTGAGAGAAAATAAAATTCTAGATTATTAAATAACAAGAACTTTATTATACTCAGTATATTGTTTATAAGAAGGAAGTTTGTCATTATTAACTTCCTCTTTTATAGTTAGGACCACCTACCCTACCTTCTGGGAATAATTAGGAATATCTTTTCAATGAAATTCAATATCCAATAAAGGATAAAAATGGTACAGAAGGATATAAGAAGGAAATCTTATGTTAGCAATATTATTTAGCCTATCAAGAAAGATATTCTTCAATAATGGTACTAAACAAGGATTATTATATTTATATCGCAACAGTACAAAGTTCACTAACGAGCGAAAATCTAGCATTTTTACAGAATAATCCGTTTTTTTTCCCCCACCTCATTTAACTTTTGACATTTTTCTCATTCAACTAAAACTTATTTTATCAAACTAAACCTTATTCAATGATATTAAACCCTTTTCCACTGTATTTCAACAAGAAAAAGTTAAATTTGACTTTAAAAATATTTAATTCGATTGAAAATTAAAATCACACGACTTTCTGATACTGGAATTAATTACAAATAAATTATAAAATTCGTCAGTTTTCCCTAAACTTCAAAAATTTCTTCTAAGTTGCACAAAATAAATATAAATGTGTTATTTGTTATGGTGGTTGGTTCCGCATAGCTGGAAAGCATCAGAGACATTTTCCGTGGTAGCCTGCTGCATTTTGTGGTCATCGACCGGTTTCGGGCGTTCGCCCATCTTCAAGATGCGTTTTTCAGACAGTGTGACAACACAGACTTGCACAGAGCAAATTCATTTTTATACAGTGTATAAACTGAATTTGCTCTGTGCAAGTCTGGTTATCACACTGTGTGATAAAACGCTCCTGAAGATGGACGAACGGCCCGAAAACCGGTCGATGATCGCAAAATGAAGCAGGCTACCACGGAAAATGTCTCTGATAAATGTGGTACATTTATCTATCCAAGGTAGGTTATTATTTGAAGTGACGTACTTACTACATACAGAGCCCAGAAGGCAGTTCTGATAACATTTTGAACTAATCACTGTGACTTTTGAAATCTAAACAAGATTCCTCTACCCTATTTTCAGAAAAATGTTTCAAATTAATTTGGCAGATTTATATCCATGCAGTTAGCATTCCATGTATAAAAAAAAAAAAATCGTTATAATCGTTTTCGATAAAATTCTTCCCCCCCAAAAAAACGAATTTTTTCAAATTTGAAATTCTAGCAAAGCATTTTAAAATGCAATGAAATAAATCCTCTTTTGAAGAAATTCCCCACTCATGCGGTGGATTGAAATCAAGCCCGTATCAAGCCCTAGGCATCGTGCTCTCTAGGCTTATTCCCCCCTCTATCATAGCCGCTGCATTATATGGACTAATAGAGTATGGAATTTGAGGGCCAAGCTTCCTCCTAGTAGCTGCTTATAGCTCCAAACATGAGGACATCTTCATGAACAGTGGATAATAACAGACTTGCACAGAGCAAAATCAATGTACCCACATTCAAATCACTGAATAAAAATTCCAGTGGTTTAATATTTCTCGTGTGACTCTGCTTCTGCTTCCTCACGGTTTTTACAGTCATAGTTAATATGGTTGGCACTCTGGACAGTTACCATCACAAGAGAAAACGTTGAAGTTGACTTAGACATACCCTTCCCTTAAAAGAAGTTATCAAAATCGCTTTAATAAATAATTAATAAATATATCCTCTCATCATAATCCTCTTATCCGTCGTGTTTCGTCCCGAACCCTCTCTGACAATCCTCCCCGACGTCTGAAACGTCAATGGCTACGAGACTTGCTCGCAGAAGAGAATGAACATTAACCACTGGGTAGTTTCTCCTCTCTTACGTTTTCTGGTTGTTTTATGCACATTTGCTTCAAGTATAAACTTTTTTTTTTTTTTAATTGTTTTGTTGAATATTTACAACTACATACATGAATAAGTAACAAGTAAATAAGCTAGGTGATATAAACAATGACGGGATGGTCATGAATGGTAGTTATCAGCGATAACTACCATTAGTTATCTGGAAGGACGCGGGGCCAACGACGTTTCTTTTTAAGTTAGTTTCGTTTTTTAAGTTAGTAAATTACCTAATGTCATATTTAAAGCTTAGCATTTATAAGCATAATTAAGCATAGTTAGAATTCAAAAAAAATAAATAAGAAGCGGTAAAATGTGTTGTGAGTAATGTGTGGTGAGAAGCAGTAAATGTATGTATAAGTTTACAGAACTATATTTAACTATTCTATTAAGTTAAGATGGTTTGAAATCAAATTACGTAGTAGAATATGTAATGCGTTAGTAACTATATACATACTAAAGTAAGTGGTTGCTTTTAATGAAAGATACATTCCTCCCTTCAAATAGCGGCTGATAGGTTTCCCACATGTATTCGTTTTACAAACATAACCTGAAGCCGGGAATTTAACAGTTACTATACTAATGTATAATGGTGAATACCGCTAAAAGTGCAAACAAATTACTACTTCTTAAACAAATAATTAAGTCAATTAATTTATTGACAGTGATATTTTTTCATAGAAATAAATAATGCTTCCAAATGACCACTTACTATAATGTAATCGCTTGAAACACAGCCAAATCCAAATATACCGTTAGAAATAGTATTTAAACTATTATTTACTTTCTATTACTTTTTATAAATTTTCGTCATTTTATGACAGGTCCAATTAATTATACCAACCAAAAAGTTTAACAATTGATAAGAATGTTCTGATTTAATCAAGTGATGTCCCCCACTAGAATAACAAATATGTTTGTTACAATACAAAAAAAACCCATGCCATCAAGTAGTAAACAAGGATATTATTTTGTTAGGCGTGCAATTGAGGCTCAATATGAAAACAGTTGTAATGGTATATAGCTATTGTTGAGTTGGTTGAATTAAAGAGACACGCATTCACTACTGGACTATATGTAGCTCGCAATTTGTATATATTTACCGTTTTATTTAGTATGAAGCTTCTTGATGACTGGTTTATAGATTGTTATTTAAAGCTGGTTAAAGACTCTTGTTTGTTTATGGACTCTTGGATATTGTTAACGGATTTCTTTTTTATTCTGCCAAATTGACCCTTATTTATACAAAAATCTGAAGGGCGCGGTTAGGCGGAGTTTAAAGCTTAAAGTCTTAATATGCGCCAGAGTCGCATAGAGCGTGTCAAATGCGCAGTAAACTATGCCATTATTACAACAAATTAGGAAAATATGAGATCGTGTCCATGGAGTGGTATAAACACCTACGTTTCCCCTTGTTGCGATAGGCTTCTTCAGCATAGTTTCTAATTTAAAATTTTTGGCCAACACTCATTCTTTTGAATGATATTCATCGTCTTTAATCACACATCAAATCAATCATTTCATAAGTATCTTCTTTGCATCAGCTACAATCTTTCTTCGTTCGTATTGTCTCGGAGAGTTGATTAAATTTCTTCCCCATAGAGAATGATGATATATTCTTTCAGGTTTTTGCGATAATTATAATTAAAACAATAGAATATTTTAGTGTTCCGGTTGAGATCTTGTTCATGGTTTTGTGAAAATCAGTATGTGATTGGCTACTTTAGGAAAGTTTTAGATCAACATCCTGAACACTGTCCTCATACCAAGAGTATTTACTGATTTACATAGGATCATATCTGGCGGACATGATCCATCCATAATTTCCAGTAAACATAGTACTGACTACATGAAGTGTAAAGTAGGTAATCAAATCATGACGCCTTGTAGTACGGATGACCATAGAATGGTATACTACCATGTAAATACTAATTATTCACTATAGATCATTAACTAATAATGGTTATTTACTTAATGCCTAATTGTTATTATTTCTAATTAGCTTCAATAATATTAATCTAATAATGACCAATCCTTATTAATTTGAAGATTGTTCAATTAATTTATCCAATTTGGATATGATGTAATTCAGAGAGCCTATTTTGTTTTAAAAAACTTTCCCTATAGTTAAATACTTTTTCTTTATTTAGTATTTGAACTTTTTAAAAATTTTTTTTTTATTAACTATCTTGAGGGCAGAGGATGATAGTAGTTTTGGACACGAGGACAGCTTAATACTGGGGGTGCATACATACGAAGGGGGGGGATACCCTTAATATCATTGGGTTGTATTGAAGGAACGTCCAAGTTTATTTTGTTTTCTTATTGCTACTCGAGAAGATACTGTAAGTCAAAAGCAGTCTTCGATAACTTCTAAGAATACAATAAAACGAGATGGTCTTCGAATCACTGGAAGAAAAATAATGTAAGTTGAAACAGTTGCGGCAAATAATTTTATTTATTTATTTAATTCAGCTGTATTTGAATAGTTATTTAGATATCGCCTTTGGCGACAGTTGTCATGATGAACACATTCTCTTCTTCCTGTAGACATAGTTGGCAAATCGAACGTTCTAGACTAATTCTTTTGTAATTAGTCATGTTCATTTGCCATTCTGCAAGCAAGTCATTGCCTCATTTCTCTTCAATATCTAGGGTAAAGGATAATCCAATTAAAGCATCTCCACTGTTTTCACTCAGCTTGTGACGCATGCATTTTTCGTACTACTTTAGGTATTTTTTTAATGCACATTTTCTTTAACGGATGCTGTGAACTAATTTGCGGTAATTTACAACGTGAATTATATTTTTATCCTCTCAAGAGAAAGAAATTAATTAGTCGATAACTTGTGTATGTCGTGAAATTAGTACTTTAAAAAAATTAAGAGAATTTTTCACAAAGATTTCTTACACTTTTGAATAGTTCATGGGCTAGAATATATTGGCTAAAACGCCAAAAATGTATAGTATATTCATCTCTCAAATGCTTTTATACTAGAGTATAATTATACTTTTCACCAGATTGACGTAAAACAGACAATAGTAATGATAATAATAATAATAATCATAATCGGATATGGAAGACGTTCTTGTCAGGAAGTACTTATATAGAGAGAAAAGTATGCCAAACCGACTTAAGCAGTAAACATCTTTTTAAAGCAATCAACACATTTGCTGTGCCAATCCTTACATATTAGTTCGGCATCATTATGTAGTCGGTTAAAGATTTGGAAAGTGTAGAAAAACAAAGGTGGAATTGACTTGGTATAGAAAACAGTATCAGTAAGCTAGTGTATTGGGGTTAACTTTGTCAAGAGCTGGAGGTTGGAAGAGGATTAATTAACATTGAAAATCTCCAAAATGAACAGATTAGGCTTCGAACAGACTAGAAATCAACCTTAAATGTGTATTGCTGATCATAGATTCAGAATATCTCTTTGAATTTGTCATCACACGAGGTGCAGAGGTAAAGTAATGGAAAGTATCTAGAGTAATGTGAACATAGAGTGGCGAAGTTTACCTCTTCTTAGTAGACACATCCATGACCTTGACCAGGATTATGTCGCCATGGATTCGTCGACTGCACTATTAAAACATAGGAAACTCCGCTAAGTGGTTAAAACCAGAAATTATATGATAGGGATAATAGAATAAAAGATCCTGATATAGTAGATGTTAAGTCGTCTATGTAGTTTGTTTCTAAATCTAATGTTTTATATCAAGTTTTCCATTTGTAATTAATGCGCATGCTCAAAAAATACAACACATGTTTTTTTATTATTAAAATATATTGCTTCTAAACTCAACACGAAGTTTTTTTTACTCTACAATTAAGCGTATATACACGGGTGTAACTACCTAAAAATCTAAAAACAGGTCCGCACCCTAACATATGGTCCTCCGTTACCGGATTGAAGCAAGATATACTACTTTGAAGCTATAAGGGAACATTTGCAGTAAGTCTCACATTCGTTCTTTTCCTTCATTCCATTTTATTCTGTTTGATATAGCGCAGTTTCATTTGTTCACTTATCATTGAAATGACAGATTTGAAAGAATTAATAGCAAAACGCGGTCTGTTAAAGGCCCAGTTAACAAGGTTTAATACATTTCTTAAAAATTTCGATTCTAAAAATGTTTTAGAACTTCAAATCAGACTGGAAAAATTAGACAATGTTTTTGATTCGTTTGAGAAAATACAAAATGAAATAGAAATGTTGGACAATTCCGACATTCAAATAACAGAACGTGAAGTATTCGAAGATATTTACTACAAGGCTGTGGCAAATGCTAGACAAATTATAATCACATGTTCATCGCATTCAAATCAATCGATAAATTTAGGACACTCAGAACAAGGAAACGTCAAACTTCCTACGATAGAATTGCCCAATTTCTATGGGTCTTACAGTCAGTGGACTGATTTCTACGAAACCTTTCGCAGTTTAATTCATAATAACAAAACAATGTCAGCAGTACAAAAACTTCATTACTTAAAATCCTGTTTAAAGGGAGAAGCCTCTCAAATTCTAAGTTCACTTGAAATTACCAGTGACAATTACACAATTGCTTGGGATTGGGATCTTTTAAAGGAAAGATATGACAACAAAAAACTAATAATAAATGCTCACATAAAATCTATATATGAATTACCAATCTTAAAATCTGAATCACATACTAATTTAAGAAAATTTTTAGATACTTTTAGTAAACACTTCCGAGCTCTAACTTCACTAGGCCAACCCACTCAACACTGGGACGCCTTGTTAGTATATATACTTACATCTAAATTGGATCAGGACACTAAAAGGGAATGGGAAAAATCCACATGCAGTAAAGAGTCTCCAACGCTCAAAGAATTGCAAGAGTTTTTAGCAGAACATTGTCAGTTCTTAAGAACAACAGAACCAGGTAACAAAGGTATTAAAACCCCTGTGAAATTCAATGAACCTAAAGTACTCACACATCTAACTGTACGAAAGGTTACTTGCTCATTTTGCAAAGGCCCCCATTTCAATAACACATGTGATAGGTTGTTGAAAATGAATTTTGAAGAGAGAATGAAGCTAGTTAAATCGAATAAGCTATGTTTAAACTGCTTAAGACCCAATCATTTTCTTCAATCTTGCAAATCCTCGTATTGTAAACATTGCAATAAAAAACACCATTCATTATTGCATAATGAAACAAATAATGAGCCTAATTCTCAAACTATAATTTCAAATAGAAATGATGCAGTAAACGATTCTCCTAATGATTCGATCAATCCTACTAACTTATTTTCGAATTACACACTAAATTCAAATTGGGGTCATTCTATATTACCCACTGCCGCAGTATATATACATGATGCAAAGGGAAATCGCATACCCTGTAGATGTCTTTTAGACACAGGCTCAACGGCACATTTCATGACCTTTCAATTAGCGAAAAAATTGTCATTAAATATAACTGAAGTGAACATTTCAATCTCGGGCATTAATGGTTCACTAAATAACGTAGAAGGAAAAACAAACGCAACCATTTATTCCAGGGATGAGCAATACCATACAAAACAAACATTTCTGGTTGTCAAACAAATTACACAAAATATGCCTCAAATAAGCATTAATTATTCTAAAACAGACATCCCAAAAAACTTATTCCTGGCGGATGAAAATTTCCATAAGTCAGAACCTATAGATATTTTGTTGGGTGTTAATGTATTTTTCGACATTTTATGCGAGGGTAAACATAGCATTCATGAAACCGGCCTCATACTTCAAAATACGAAACTGGGATGGATTGTTTCTGGAGAATTTTCTCATTTCATACAACCAAAATTAAAATGTCACTTTGCCATTTCAAATGAGATTTTGCATGATCAAATACAACGATTCTGGCAGTTAGAAGAATGTTTGAAGCCTAAAGGACTCACTAAGCAAGAAATGGAATGCGAAGAACATTTTAAAACCAATTTTTCCAGAGATGACACAGGTCGCTTTCAAGATCGTCTTCCTTTTCGTGAGAATCACAGAATCTTAGGAAATTCAGAGGATACAGCTTTGAGGCGTTTCCATAGTTTGGAAAAACGTTTATTAAATGATCCTCAGTTGAAACAGTTGTACGTAAGTTTTATGGAAGAATACGAACGTTTTGGCCACATGAACTCTATTTCACCTGAAAATATTGAAAAAATAAAATATATACTTCCACATCACGGAGTATACAAAGAAAATAGTACAAGTACTCGCCTAAGAGTGGTATTCGACGGATCTTGCAAAACTACGACCAATTTATCACTTAATGATGTTCTCAAAGTAGGCCCTACTATACAAAGAGATTTATTCTCAATCCTATTAAGTTTCAGAAAACACAATTACGTCTTATGTGCCGACATAGAAAAAATGTATCGACAAGTAACTGTTGCCTTGCCAGATAGATACTATCAGTGTATTGTTTGGAGACCTAATCCGTTTGATGAGTTAAAATATTTCACGTTAAATACCGTGACTTATGGCACCTCCTCTGCCTCATTTTTGGCCATTCGTTCTTTAGTTCAGCTCGCTGTAGATAATCAAAACAAATATCCAGACGCCTGTTCTGTAATCAAACGTGATTTTTATGTCGACGATTTGCTCACCGGCGCCAATACAATAGAAAGGGCGATCGAGTTGAGGGATCAGATCACAACTATATTAAATTCTGGCGGCTTTCCGCTTAAAAAATGGAAATCTAATTCACCTGGTATTCTTGATAATTCAAATTCAGATCCTTTAATGCAATTTGACAAATTGGATAATTCAACAAACACACTAGGCCTTTCTTGGAAGGCAAACTCGGACGAATTAAAATACGCGTTAAACTTAGGCAATGACAATAACGTCACTAAACGCTCTATTTTATCTGTGATTTCGAAAATATTCGATCCCTTAGGACTGGTAGGGCCCGTTACTGCCAAGGCTAAATTAATTCTACAGGGATTATGGAGGCGTCACTTGGATTGGGACGATCCAGTCCCAGAGGATATACAAACAAATTGGTTAAAACTTTGTAAAGATTTAGCTGATTTGAATATTATTTCCATTCGTCGGCAAGTAACAAGTCAATGCTATAAAGCAGTGGAACTTCACGGATTCTGCGACGCTAGTGAAGCCATGTACGGTGCATGTCTGTATCTTAGGACTACTCTTCCAGACAATTCTTATTGTGTAAGGCTTGTGTGCGCTAAATCTCGTGTAGCACCATTAAAATCAATTGCGTTACCACGACTGGAATTATGCGGTGCACTTTTATTATCTCGTTTAGTGGAAAGGTCATTAGCAGCTCTCGATTTAAACGTTGACAAGGTTGTATTCTGGTGCGACTCCACAATTGTTTTGTGCTGGATTGGCAGTGAACCAAGTAATTGGAAGACATTCGTTGCAAACCGTGTTACGGAGGTACAAGAACTCTCTGCAGGAGGTCAGTGGAAGCATGTTCCGACCAAAATGAACCCAGCAGACATAATATCTAGAGGAGCGGATGTCCAACACATTTGTGAGAACAGATTGTGGTTTAATGGTCCAGATTTCTTATATGAAGACGAATCTTTTTGGCCTAACACTAAAATCAACTTGTCTGATCAAACATTAGAAAAAAGAAAACGTGTTGGCTTATCGTTTCTGACTTGTACCGATGATTTCATTTTTGAGAAATACAGCACATTTCACAAGTTACAGAATGTAACAGCTTATGTACTGCGATTCATTCACAACTGCAAACCAAACACGGTTAAATATACCGGATCTTTATCAATACATGAATTGAAGACTTCCTTGATCACATTAGTTAAACTGGTTCAAAAATCTCACTTTCCCGATGAAATCGAACGAATAACGTCTAATAAGCGCATCAAGGGGTCTAGCAAACTTTTATCATTAAATCCCTTTCTGGATGCTGATGGTGTGCTACGAGTTGGTGGACGCATTAACAATTCGCCATATGCTTTTGACAAAAAATTTCCCATTGTTCTGCCAGATAAACACCCGCTAACAACATTGATCATAAGAAGAGAACATATACGTAGTTTGCATGCAGGACCGCAGACGGTTTTATCCATGCTCAGAAACAATTTCTGGCCAATTAACGGCAAAAACAATGTCAAAAGGATTTGTCGCGAATGCATCATATGCTTTAAAGCGAATCCTTCGTCTATAACATACAAAATGGGTAATCTTCCCCATTCTAGGGTTAATATATCTCGATCATTCTCTACTGTTTCAATTGATTTCGCTGGCCCTTTATACATTAAAGAGGGTACTTTGCGTAAAGGCAAAATTGTGAAATCATATTTATGTATTTTTGTCTGTCACGTTAGTAAAGCGGTGCACCTAGAGCTATGCCAAGATTTAAGCACAGAATGTTTCATGAACGCTCTCAAAAGATTTGTTTCGAGACGCGGCATTTGCAGAGATATTTACACCGACAACGGAACCAACTTTGTCGGTGGAGACAACGAATTAAAGAAAACTAATAAACGACTACTTTCGTTAGATGATGCTAACATTAGAAATTATCTCACTAACAATTCCATAAATTGGCACTTCCTTCCTGCAAGGAGTCCTCATTTTGGGGGACTTCACGAGAGAGCGATTAGGAGTGCTAAACGACACCTAGTAAGAATAGTGGGTAATGCTCACTTGACTTATGAACAAATGTACACTGTGCTCTGTCAAATAGAAGCCATTCTCAACTCTCGTCCTTTAACCACCCTCTCCTCAGATCCTAATGATCCCATACCTCTAACTCCTGGGCACTTCCTAATTGGTGAGACGTTAACTGCGATTCCCCAAGAAGCGGCCAATACTAGTCAGAATGTCAATCGTTTGAAGATATACAAGAGGCTACAAGCTTTATTACAACACTTTTGGCATCGCTGGTCAAATGAGTATCTCACGTCATTACAACAACGAAATAAATGGCAAACAACTGGCCCTCACGCTATTCGCATCGGATCAATTGTCTTATTGAAAGAAGATAATCTCCCACCTCTACTATGGAAGATCGGACGAGTCGTCGAAACTCATCCTGGAACTGATAAAGTGCTGAGAGTGGTCAGCATAATGCTGAGCAATAAACACATAGTAAAAAGAAGTGTAATAAAGTGCTGTCCATTGCCATTGGACTTGGAGCAGACTTGAACTTTTTAACTTCCTTCTTCATATTATGTAATCTTTATATACCAAATTTTCGTATGTAAACTCTTTAAATTTTGAAATTTATATTTCAAGGCGGGCGGCATGATAAGTCGTCTATGTAGTTTGTTTCTAAATCTAATGTTTTATATCAAGTTTTCCATTTGTAATTAATGCGCATGCTCAAAAAATACAACACATGTTTTTTTACATTGAAATATATTGCTTCTAAACTCAACACGAAGTTTTTTTACTCTACAATTAAGCCTATATACACGGGTGTAACTACCTTAAAATCTAAAAACAGGTCCGCACCCTAACA
>JAAEAF010007015.1:0-83287 GCA_011037195.1 Triatoma infestans
ATAAAAAAATGTTAAAAATTCTTGATTGGAAACAAGATTTTGCACGAAAATTGGGCAACTTGCTGCTACACTAGGCTATTTTTTTAAACAAAAATGTCATAATTACATATTATTTGGTTATGTCATAGATATATTGGAACATCTTGTACGCCTAATAATTTTAAATAATTAAATACAAATCTATGTAATTTAAAAAAAAATTACACAAAATAATAATAATAATAATAATGTTAAATATATCCAGTTTTTGTCCGAGTTTTTTTTTTTTTTGAGCGTAGAAATAAAAAGTAGAATGTGTAGTTAAGTGAATGGATTCTCTAACAGTTCACTTTATGTTGGCATCCTGAGCACAGAGTTCCGCATTATGCAACATGTTGAAAGTAGGTACATAATGCTCTAATGCACTTCGAACTTGATATTACATTTAATAATAGTTGTTTTTACACACTTAATAATACAAAAATATTATGTAAATAAAGAATAATAATTTACAAATATTGTAAGTTTTTTGCGTTTTCAGTATTCAGAAGAAAAAAATAATCCGAACAATGGCAGTAAGGGAATCAACTCTATAAAAAAAATTGATTTTTAACAACTTTTAGAAAATAAATATGATACATTGAGAAATTCAGATTTCTAATAAGGAAAAATCAATTTTCTCCATACTATATTTCCAATAAATATGATCGAAATTAGTATGTATGTGGTAAATAAAATCGTTAGGATACCTTTCGGAGAAAAATCGTGTGACACTCGCACTACTTTCTCTTGCTGCAGTATATAGAGTTATAATTGACAAATTTGCTTTAAACTTATCATTTTTACTAACTGTTTACTTGTCTTCAATTTTATATCAATGAGAGAATCCAAATTTAATAAAATAACTTGATTAAGGAGAGCATCTCATGCGTTGGTATAGTGGCTAGCACACTCTCCTTTGGCGCGAGAATTCAGGGTTCGATTCCCGTGAGGGCAAAGTCGGTGCTAGCAGCGATCTCTACAGTTAATCGTGAGAAAAAGTGGGACGACGCTACAGTTGTTGTGGTAGCGCCCCTAAGTAGCGAAGGCCGGAACTAAAATGGCAAGGGGACTGCAGCGTGCTTACCACCGTAAGTGACTTTTAATCATCCCAACGATTTTAATTAATAAACTCTTCCATTCTAACCAAGTTACTCCAATCATTCAAAACGTCTTCTATCCGAATCCTTACAAATTCACCTCCATGCGAACTCTGTCAATTTTAAAAAAGACATACTAAACATAATTTAAACTTATAATAATATTTTTCTAACATTAAACAAAGACAGTCCCCAGTAATTTGTTCTTCCAAATTGAAAATTGCCGCGTCTCACTATAAACATTTTTCTTATCCCTCCCATCTTTTAAGAGTTTTTTTGTTTTTTAATTTTAAAAATATTCTCTCTTCATTTCAATCTCGAACATTCTCAACGTATGCTCCTCTCCTGCCTTAAAGTTATCTTTATCTTGTTGTGAATATCTTATGCTCAATCTGTTCTGTTAATATTTCTTTAATTCAATTTTGTTTTTGTTTCCTTCGTCTTTTATTTGTTTAATCTATGACTGTTTCATCATTACAATATTTTATAATAATGTACCTTTTCATTAATACATTTCGCAGATCACCTGAAGAAGGCCACCAATGGTACCCGGAACGTAGAGCAGCAAAGTATTCTTTTTTCTTTAAAAAACAACTCTGGCCATTGCGTATAAACATTTCCTTAAAAATTAAATTAATTTTTCAATTCCGACTGTTTTCAGGTAATTTATTTAAAGTTCCCTATCGCTGGTAGTTACTACTCAATTATCACTAGTGGCAACAGTAACCTTAAACCTGCCCCCGCCCTTAAATAATTTAAGATTGACTTATTTAAATGATTAGGTTTTTTGCTCACTTTAATCTTTATTAAGCGACATTCATAAACTGGACAATATTTACAAATCTTTTTTAAATGCGTTTTTAAGTAATTTAATAATTCTTTTTCTAGTTAAGGGTTATTAAACAAGCGTGGTCATTCTATTTTAGTTTGTTTGTTTCCTTTCATTATTGTTATTATTATTATTATTATTATTATTATTATTATTATTATCATCATTAAGTGGAGTATTTATTTTGCTGTTTATTACATGCTAAGATTGTTTTTTTTATATTTATTTAATTTATCAATTAAATAATTTGTTTTTTATTGTATTCCTGTTGTATCAGTTTCTATTTCTTTTCCCTTGTATAGAAATAATATAAATAATCTGTTCTTCTTCTTTAATTATATAAACTTATTGTTTAAACAAATACAATTTTATCGATCTATTTAATAGGTATAATATATATAATTACGTAACTTGACAGTCTGACGAATTTTTTTTTATTTAGAAAAGTAATTACTAATTTTGTCATTAAACTGCTCGCAATGTAGGTATAACTAATATTATGTCACTTACAATCGTATGACTAATATTATATGAGTTATGTATTAAAAAACAAAAAAAACAAAATTACAAGAGCTGTAGAGTAGGTGCTAGTTAGGTAAAGTTTGCCTTATTCAGCACTTTCTTTACTTTCACTTAAGATGCGCCACCTATAGCCAACCGGCTAGCGTACCAGTCTGACCTCTTCTATTTCCAGACGCAACAAAATATTACTTATTAATATCTTTCTTTCAATCATAAATGCTGCGTAGCTATAAGAAAAAAAATAGTGATTATTGAAATTAAAAATTTCACCAACTATACTGACAAATTAATTTTAGCTTATTTATTTCTTGATTATAATTATTGTAAAAATCAATTTATTTCTTAAAGAGTTAATGGATAACTATTGTACAATTTATTGTTTTTACGATGCGTCGTAAAATTCAAAACTTAATTGACAAAATGTTTTATGCCGATTAGTTATTTAATTTATTTATAATTTTATCCTTTTTCATTTATAATGAAAAAAATCTGGTGTAAAATAATCACACGACTAACTCTTACTGCAATATAAATTGTGCTGATTTATCAGGATTTTTCATATATTGAACTTACCGAAAATATAAATAGTTTGAGTTTTCGAAAAATAGTCATAGTTCTGGTAAAAATATTTTCATTAAACTCGTAATTTTGGGAACAAATTTAATTCTTATAACATAGAGAAAAAAAAATCTGGTGTGAAACACTTACACAACTTTCTCTTACTCCAGTTCTCAAAATTATAAATGACAAATTTTATAACTTGTGTATCAGATTTAATGAAATTCGTCGAAAACTGAAAAAACTGTTCAATAAAAGCGCACTTCCGGTATACTAATTTTCTTGAAACTCAGAATTTTGGCCATCTATTTATTTGTAATTAATTTTGTTTTGATGATAGAATTATATAATCAACTATGATAGCACGTTAGAGAAAAACATATCCCCACCCGTCCCCTAAAAGTGTGCCCTTAAATGAATTTATCCAGAGAAATATATTAAATTAAAATTGAAGATCTTTGTATGATTAGTTTATATAAGAAGTTTCAAGGAAATCGTCAGAGCCTTTTTTGAGAAAATCACGAAAAAGTGGGAAAAAATCATTTAATAAAGTGGTGAAGTAAACGCGCTTCCGGTTATCCGATTTTTTTGAAACTTGAAATTTCAACAACATATTTAATTCTAATTAACATTATTTCGATGACAGAATTGTCTAATAAACTGAAATAGCACTTTAGATGAAAAACTCACCCCACCACTCCACCAAAAGTACTCTTAAATGAATTTTTCCGAAAAAATGTTTCAAATAAAAGTTGTAGCTTTTTGAATGTATAGTAAATATAACAAGTTTCAAGAAAATCGACGGAGCAATTTTTGCGAAAAACGCAAAAAAGTAAGAAAATTAACTAGCAAGGTGGTACTTCCGGTTGACTTAAAGCGGTAAGGAATTTTGACAGATAAAGTAATGGTGATACCTAAACGGAATATCAAGTTTCAACTTTCTACGGTTTTTCGTTTTTGAGCTAAGCTGTTCACATACATACGTACACACACATACACACACACACCGACCATTTGCTAAAAACCACTTTTTTGGACTCAAAGCGGATATTTCTGGTAAAAACTCGATATCGAAAATTTGACACGATTACAATACTTCCTCTTACTAGGAGTAAGAGAAAGTAAACAAACGTATAATACATAGAAATGACACTTTAAAAGAAAGCTCAACATCTCCCCTCTTCGGAAATCCTCTTAAATGAATTTTTTGGGAAAAGTTTTCCAAATAAAAGTTATAGCTTTTTACTTTCTCTACTCCTAGTTAGAGGAAGTATTGTTATCGTGTCAAATTTTCTAAATGGAGTTTTCAACGTTTTGAGGTAAATGGAGTAAATGGTGTTTTGAGGTCCCCTGAGTCCAAAAGAGTGGTCTTTAGCAAATAGTCAGTGTGTGCGTGCGTATGTATGTGAACAGCGTAGCTCAAAAACGAAAAACCGTAGAACGTTGAAACTTGATATTCCTTTTAGGTATTACCCTGGGATCTGACAATACGTTATTTATCAAAATTCCTCAACCGAAAGTACCACATTACTAGTTATTATTTTTACTTTTTTCTCAAAAATGGCTCCGACGATTTTCTTGAAACTTGTGACATCAACTACACATACAAAGATCTACAACTTTTCTTTGAAACATTACTCCGGGAAAATTCATGTAAGACCATTTTTGTGGGGTAGGGTGGGGTTACGGTTTCCTCTAAAGTGCTTTTAGTTTATTACACAATTCTATCATCAAAATTATATTAATTAGAATTAAATATGTTGTTGAAATTCCGTGTTTGGAAAAATCGGATGATTGGAAGTGCCCCTTTTATTAGGAATTATTTTTCACTTTTCTGCTATTTTCTCTAAAACGACTCCAACCAATTTCTTTAAACTTGTTACGTGACATATAAAAAGCTACATTCTGTTATTTGTAACATTTCTTTTGGAAAATCATTTAACGGAGTTTCTGGGGGATGGGTGGGATTGTGATTTCTCTAGAGTACTATCGTAGTTGATTATACAAGTCTACCATCCAAACAAAATTAATTAGAAATAAATAGATTGCCAAAATTCGGAATTTCAAGAAAATTAGTAAACCGGAAGTGCGTTTTTATGAACAGTTTTTTCAATAAAAACACCGATAAATTTCATTCAAACTATAAACTTTGTCAATTAGAATTTGAAAAATGGAGAGAAAGAAGTGTGAGTGTTTCACACCAGATTTTTTTTTTACGGTTAGTTGTATAAAGGGTAATTTTACGGTTAGTACAAAATAAAATCACAACTGTTGCAGCCGTTTTCAAGAAAATATAAAAAAAAACTGAAAAATCTATTTAATTAAAGTGAACTTTCCACGATTTCCCATTTTTGAAATATACTGACTTCCTCATACACACATATAGACTATTTCTAAAACCCATTATTTCAGACAAAATAATAATAATAATAGCAATTTGTCCCTTTACTCTAGTTTAAAACTTTAAAACATATTATCAAGGAAGAATATACCTTTCGAAACCTTTCTCCAATTCAAGTAATTAGAAGGGGCGTGTGAAGAGCAAACTAACTTTCATTTTCCCTAAGTGCAATTTCAGTAAACATATACAAGACTGGTGAACTATATGTACGAATTTATTTTATTTTCATTTTATTTCTTACAACTTTCTTTAAATTAGAGGTGATGTTTGTTTTAATTTAAATACAATAATTTAAATGAAGTCCATAAACCAAATATGCGTTATTAAAACTGGTACATGTAAATGAATTTTTTATTCTTGGAAGAGATGGGAACTGTTATGTTCTACTTATATATGCCTTTGCCGGCATATATTTTTATCTATATTTTTAATATATTTTATTTATGCTATTTATAGCATATATTTTGCCTACTTGTCCTACTTAGCCGGCGAAGTAGGCAAAGTAACCTTCCCTGTACAGCTAGTTCGTGAGGTTATGTGTTCACGTTGTCCCGTGTGGTTCATAGTTCTAATGATGGATAAAAATTTGTTTCCATGCCATTTTGAGGAGGAACTCCGAAAAGAAGAAATACTACAGTAAGGAATAGTGTATTTTTAACAGATGAACGTTACCAGCTACTTGTGAAAAGCGTTCCTTCGGTAAAATTTAGCAGCAATAACAAGGGGCCAGAATTATATGTGGCCATTAATAGATATAGTTTTTAAGCCTTTCCATACTTTGCCTACGATGACGTAGACATTCTATAGAATGCGTAGCCCAGGTATGAAATAAAAAGGATATTTTTTACTTTGCCTAAAGTAGCTAGGTATTATATGAAATGCCTAGGCATTCTATAGAATGCCCTGAATTTCATACTTTGCCGGTAACATATACATGAAAATGGCATCAATTATGTCAGAATTAAAAAAAAATCCGGTGCTCTTACTGCGATTTACATGCGTATAATTGACTAATTCTCTCCTAACATATAATTATTCTTAGTAGATGTTTAGTTGTCTGCAATATACATGAATGGGTGAATCTAAACTTTATAAAAACCTACTTTTTTGAAGAAACCATAACCTTAATCTTGCCCCCGTAATCCCCATAAATGAATTTACTCAGAAAACTAATGCAAACAAAAGTGATAGGTCTCTGCATGTATGATTAATATAACAAGTTTAATCAAATTCGTTGGCGTATTTATGGAGAAAGTTGCAAATAACTGAAAAATAAAACAAAAACTGGCCAGTAAATTCGCATTTTTGGTGAATCAATTTGGTTTAAATTCAGAATTTTCATATTTCCATTGAAAGTAATATTATGTAGATGATAGAATGATCTAACTAACTGAAATAATACTTTATGAAAAAACATAACCCTTCCTCGTCCCCAAAACACTTTTTTTAAATGAATTTTCCCGGAAAAATGTTTAGAAAAAAAAAGGTACTTTATAATATGTTCAGTTAATATTTCATTGTAATTTAAAATTGTGAAAACTGCAGAAAGAAAAATTCGGGTGATTGTTTTACACTAGTATCTTAGCCTAGATTTTTTTTACTTTCTTACTGTTTGATAAGAGGAAGTATTGCGATCGTGTAAAATTTTCAATATCAAGTTTTCACCGGTATTACACGTTTTGAGGTCCTTTGAGTCTGAAAATGTGTTTTTTTTTTTAGAAATTAGCCTGTATATGTGGATGTATGGGCAGCATAACTCAAAAACGGAAAATCGTTGCAAGTTCAAATTGATATTTAGTTTAAGTGCTAGCATAAGGACCTGACAATAAGATTTTGATCGAAAGTGGCCAATCGGATAACACTACTGAATTGATTTTTCAGTTTTTTTTTACGATTTTCTCGAAAATGGCTCCAAACTATTTACTTTAAACCTGCGATATTAACTGAACATAAATATAAATAACTACAACTTCTATTTGATCTCTAACTACGGAATTACTAAAAGTTTTGTTGGAAACTTTTTTTCCCCGAGAAAGTTCATTTAAAGAAGTTTTGTGGAGGGGAAGGTTATACTTCCTTCAAAAATTAAAAAACATTTATTAAAAATTATAAGTTTATTACTACAGTAAGAGAAAGTCGTGTGAGTGAGTGTTTCACACCAGTTTTTTTTTTTCATTACAATGAGTTATCATTAAGTTAAAATTTAATGATAACAGTTTGCAGATTCAGTCATTAATTGTACTATAAACTTTTTCATTCAAGAATAAATTAATTTTTGTCACTATTGAAAAGAAAGTGTTTATATTGATTATATAATCCTATTTTTATTTCTTTCACGGCTATGGGAAATTCCACCCACATACATCACTTATTATGTCGGCGAAATTTGTCGCATTATAAATAGTGTGTTCGATTGTCTCTAACAGGAAATAATAACACGATTCACTCGTCTGAATGATCTTCATTTCAAATTTGGATTTTTTTGTTTGACGTAGAAAATTTGTGGAATGAAAATTATTATAACAATTTGAGCAAAATTTTACGATACGGTTTTCTTTTTTTTTTGATGGAACAGAACTTTACCTTGAAATACGTATATGTCTGCAAGAGATGTTGCTGCGTGGAAAAGACTTCGACCAAAAATTCCTGTAGATATTGTTTCATTTATCATTTCCTGTGGTGGAAGATGTTTCCCTTTCCACTTCAAATACACTCTTCACAATTTCAGTGTCAAATGCTACCTGTAAACGTTCGTTCAGCAAATGGAAAATTAATTATGTCATTTTTACATCTTAAAATAAAAAAAATTACATCGTAAACTCTTTTATATTGTATTGTAAAAGGTATGTTTTAAAGTAACTCTATATAATTGTCTTCATCATTTTGAGGCAACGCTGAAACAAATTGTTTTTTTTATGATTTTATGTTTTAAACAGAATTTAACTTAAAATTTAAAATTAAAAGAATAATCTATATTTTCCATTATCTTTTAGTAAAAAACACTAGCAATAACTTACTCTCATTGTTTTTTATTATCAAAAACATTTTTTTGCGGAATTACATTTCTTTATTTATATTTTTTTAACTAGCAGTGCTGTAGTCTCCGGTTTACCTCTTCTTTTTCTAGAAAACTTTTATTTAAAAAAAATCGTAGCGATCTAGAAGATTTTCAACTAAAATGGAAACGGTAGAAAATAATGTTGTGTAAAGTCCATTTTGTGGCTTTTCACATTTTGGTTTGAAAGCTTTATTAGTCCAATTCATTGCTTTTTATCTTTATATAGTTTATTAAGGATATTATCCAACAAAAAAAACAACAGATATTTAAATATCAATTTCTGTTATAAATATTTTGTTTTTTAAATAATTTATTTTTAGGTAGTTAAATTGAGTTCTAATTTGAACACCACCTAGGATAAAAATTTAAAAAACCTTATAATAACAATAGAACTTAATTGTTCACTAATTGAATAAGAAGGTTTAATTAGCTGAGAGAATCTCATCTTACTATTTACCAATCATTGATACATACATCTAATATCTAATTAATAGTGTTATATTTTCTTTTCATATTTTAATGATTTCTTCGGGGAAGATATTACAATAGTAAGGCAGAACTGAAAACAAGTTAAATAAGTAAAAGAATCCTAAACTGAACAGAAGTGGTCAGCCAGAAGTAGCGGTAGCAAACTGATTATGACGCAATCTGGCTTTCCCTATTATAATGTAAGCAGATGACCCAACAATAACACAATCAGGTTACACACGCATCAAGAATTTCATGATTTTTCTAAAAGAAATATGTCCATTAGCTTTTGTAAGATTTAGTTTGTTATACTAGCGAACAGTTTTTTAAAGTTTTTTTTTACGATTTTCTTTAAACTGAATACATCAACTATAATAATAATAATAGTAATAATAATAATTGTACTTTATTTGCGAAATATACATAAACAAATAAACTTTACAAAGTACATAAGGCATGGCTAACGCCGTCTGCCAGAGATTGGTATTGAAATCATAATAAACAAAAAATTATACTTACAAAAAATGATTGTAATAGAAAATGACCAAAAAATAATATACTAACAATAAAAAATACAAATAAAAATAGACACAAACAAGAAATAAAAGAAATGCTAAAATAAAAGAGTAAATTATAAATCAAAAATTAAATTCTTTAATGAGGCTAAATCTATAATGCCAGGCTTGTCTGGCATACTTAAGCAAATTGATGCAAGTATCCGCATTTCGCAAAGAATCTATTACAAGTTGAGGGGAAACAAATTTCGCACCCAAGCATCTCAAACGAAATTCGGATAAAATAGGGCACTCACAAAGAAAATGATACAGATCCTCCCATACATCAACTATACGTATAAAGAGCTATAACTTTTATTTGAAACATTTCTCCAAGAATGTTTATTTAAGGGGACTTTTGAAGGAAGGTTGAGGTTATATTTTCTCTAAAGTGCTATTTCTATAAATTATATAATTGTATCATCTAAATTATATTAAATATAGAATTAAATATGTTCCCAATATTCTGAGATTGGAGAAAATCGGTTGGCCAGAATGCGCATTTCTACTGAACAGTTTAGTTTTGCTATTTTCTCAAAAACATCTCTAACTTAAAACTTTATCAACTACACAATTAGTGATACAACTTTTATTTGAAAAAGATTTCCAAGAATATTCTTGATAGAGGTTCTTGATAGAAGTTTTTGAGGGATGGTTGAAGTTAATTTTTCTCTAAAGTGCTATGTTAGTTTATTACGCAATTTTATGATCTAATAATATTATTTAAAATTGAATATATTGCCAATATTCTGAGTGTAGAAGAAAATCGGTTGATCGGAAATGTGTTTTTACTGAAGTTATTTCAGTTTTCTACGATTTTTATCCATAAAAATACTGACAGATTTTATTAAATTTCTTACACTAAGTATGAATATAGCGACCTATCACTTTTGTTGGAACCTTTTTTTCGAGAAACTTCATTTAAAGAAGTTTTGGAGCAGAAGGTGTATGGTTTCCTCAAAAAAAGTAATTTTATTAAGTTTTAATTCTCCAATTGATATAAAATTGAAGACAAGGGAACCTTAAAACTTATAAGGTTGAAGAAAATCTGTCCATTTTTATGGAAACTTCAGTAAGAGAAATTCGTTTGAATATTTTATATCAGGTTTCATTGCAGCTGAATATATTATACAATTTTCACTTTTTCTTGATACATTTTATCCGAAAAATTTATTTTTGTGTGGTTTGTTGGAGCGGAGACTCAATTTACAGTTTAACATATTCCAAAATACATACAAAGAAGAATTAAGTGTGATTAAAATGTACAATGTCTGAAGAAAATACATCATTTTTCTAATAGAATAGATTCTAGAGGATTCTCTGCGTAAACTCAGTCGTCGTCCCTCTGTAATACCTACCACACTGATGTCGTACAATAGTTATGCATTGTCAAGTTCCCCACTTGGTTGAGTTAAAGGCACATAAAAATTCCACTTTTTAAGAAAAAATCTGTCAGTTGGAATCGCCAGAATTGCAGTGGGAGAAAGTCCTATGTGTTGCACCAGATGTAGTTAAACTCAAATAAACAAAGCTTGAAACAATTACAAAACAAGCAGAACATTTTCAAGGATTTATATTTACTACTTTATAAAAACTATTTCATTTACTCTATCAGCTAATTTCCCAAATGGAAAAAATCGTTCAATGTATTTGAACTGTCTTAAATAAGCACATATTTACGAAACGTTTCTAAATAAACGGAAACTATTAATATCTAAGTTAAGTAATATGTTAATTATGATCATTACATCTACAGTGATTGTATTAAGAGAAGAATTATCTACATTTTTGTTTAACAGGTAATATCACTATTGTTCCTGGGTGTGGTGTTTGTGGAGAATGCCAAAATACCAGAAAATAAACCGGAACGAAACAACGATGCTTTGGGCAAGACTGACAATGAACTGCAACTTGGACCGAAAGAGCAAGCCATGTTAGAAGCTTTAGTGGACCAGGCGATAGCTCAAGAAGAACTTGCCAGACAAGTGAGATCGTCCACTTTACATAAATCTTCAAATATAAAAAGGCTCAGCTCGTATCCAACTGAACCAGCCCCAGAATATGGACCACCGTTATCGGTAATTTAAACAAATTTATCATATTTTATATTTAAAGTACTTAGTTTATTTGGAATAATTTATCAATAAACTTCAGTAATAAAGTTTCAAATTCAGTTTTTGGAGAAACTGGTACATTTTAATTATGCTAATAAAATAATTTGCTTATCAAGATTTCCTAAACTTGAGGTTCCATGGAAAGATTTCATCTGGTCCATGACCGTATATGAGAAAAACAACGCATGTCCTTTATTTTCTTATCTTCGAATGAAACTCATTTGCATTTCATTCGCTTACAATTTATACAGTAAGTATTAGCTGCCATCTGTAGTCACCAACGGAAATTACAGCTACACTTCGTTGGATTAACATATTATATTTTTCGACACTTATCACATTACTTTGATTTTGTCCATTTAACAGTTGCTGCTCAATTATTAATTTCAAAATTATATGTAAATTTCATTAAGCAGTTAATTAAAATTTTATTTTATAACTTTAGAAAGGGTCCTTTTCAATTCTCTAGTGGTAAATTTGTCAAAATTTGCTGTATATTTCAAAACTTATCATCGTACTAACAGATATCACGATGTTTTCAAGTACCTAATCATTTCTTACGATATCAAATTAACAGATTTACAACTTTCTTCGAGATGGCAAAAAAAAAAAAAAAAAAAAAATCAATCTTCTAGTAGAATAAATATGGTAACATATGTTACTTACCATACCTTATTTTTATTTTGGTAGCTGCATTTCAGGATAAATGAATTCTTTTGTAATTTTATTTTATATACTTATCTAAAAGAATTTTCTGAGGATTGGGCTTTAGCCCTCTCTGGCTGGCGGAAGTGTCTAAATGATTGTGGAAGTGCACTTAATTATTAACCTCATGGCCAGTCAAAAAACAAAAAAGTTCCAAGAACCCCTTTGCTAAATCACCTTAATCCCAATTATTATAACTAAAAATTAAACAGATCTGTCCCCTCAAATTCCTTTTTAAAAAAAAATTAGATTTCAAAATTTTATGTTAAATATAAACAAAATATTATAATATTAATACGTTGCTATTTTTTCAATGTAGTATGATAAAAAGGAGTTTAGTTTATGGACTTTTAAGAAAGCAATTTTGAATGCTATATTGCAAGCTATTAAAGCGATTACTGGAGGTGTGATTGCACTGAATGGACAATTAATCAAAGTAAAAGGCCATCTGGTAGCTGCTAAAGGTAAACTTCTGGAAAAGAAAGGAGATGCCATAACTGAATTTGGAAAACATCTGGCTACCAAAGCCCTGCTTACTCCCATGCATGTGTCAAATTATGATCACAAAGGTATATTTATTTGTATTAGGCCTTTTTAGTAAATATTTATTATTCAAATTTGGTTTAGAGCCAGGTTTAGTGGTTATCTGACGTTAGGGACGCTTTTTAACTGAGCAAAAGATTAGGGTCGTTTACAAACAAAATAAAATCTTAATTTCTATGAAATTACAAAAATATTGATATAACTAGTACATTTATTATAAACTATTAATTTAAAAATTAAAATCGGTATGACTTTATCTAGTTCATAAACAATGGAATAATAAATTTTAAAACATTTCTTTAACCAAAGAATTTTTTAGCCAAAAAACTTTTTTGGAACAAAATTGAATATTTTCAATTCAAATTTAAACCTTTTTTGGGTTAAAGTAAATAAAATAGTTTAGCAGTAAAGAAAAGTAGTAGATGTTTTACTGTCATTAACAAAACTCTTATTTTAGTTCCTGCAACCAGCTACGGACCTCCTGCAAGTGCTCCTGCAAGTCCTCCTACAGGTCCATATCCAGCAGCAATTCCTCCATCAAGTTATGGACCCCCACCAGAGCCATCGGCACCTAGCCATTCTTATGGGCCACCGATGAGTGCCAGTTTCGCTGGTCATACATCAGGTTTTGGAGGATCCACTGGATTCGGAACTTCTGGTCAAAGTTTTGGAGGTTATAGTGTACACTCTGCAGGATTTTCTGCACCGAGCAGTTTCGGTACACAGACTTCATTCTATGGACCACCACCTCCTCCTCCTCCTAGCTATACTGATAGCTATCATCCTCATAACATCAAAAGAGACATAATTGCAGAGAAGAAAACTGGTAAGTTATAATAGCAAATAAACATCCTGGTGTCAAGTTAAATAAAATAAAAAAATCTCAATGGGTCACTGCTTCAAATAATTCCAAATTTCAAATGATTCATTATATACTTTTATTCGGTAACATAATAAATAAATAAATAAATTCGATAATTTCGTTCAAAATAATGAAAGTGCTAATTAGAGTTAAGAATGTTCCCTTGTAGATGACTTTTTTTCGCTTACTCAAAAAAGTTTGGTCTTATCTCCATTCAACTACAATTATATTCGTCTTACAAAAGTTATTTGGTTCAGACAACGTGATAATGAGAAGTTCCACTTCTTAAATACAGAAAACACTGGAGCTAATTCTATAGGTTGCTAATTCGTCTTCTCTCATACTTGTTGCGCGCTACAATACGATTTTAAAAAAATGCCCTAAAAAGTAACCACGAGTAAAAATGTTCAATTTAATTCTAAATATTTCACGGAAGCAACATCACTTTCAAATTTTAATCAATTTTCCTCATGATGCATTTCTTGCATCTAGAATCCGCTTCTTTTTATTTGATTTAATTTGATCATTATTTGCATTTTGTTTGAGGAGTTCGGCAGTAAAAGTTCAAAAGCGAAAAATAGAAAGTTTAAAATTCAAATAAAAGGAATTCAAACCAAATTTAAATTCTTGAATATGCTCAAACCACACGATTACTTGTTTTTTTTTAAAAGGAGGAGAAGTAATCCACATTTTATTCTTTTTATTTCATTTAAATATTTAGTTATTTGAGTGTTTCTGGTTCTATCATTTTCTCTGGAGGCAATCAACTTTATTAAAATATTATTATTATTTTGTTTTTCTAGCATCAGATGGAGTGCAAGCGGGATTAGTGGTTTTGAAATCTCTTGAATTACCAACACAACATTCCATTGGTCAATCACTCACGAATAAAAATCCTCAAGGTTTCAGCAAGGGCTCAGTGAAAAGAATAGATAGAAAAATTTATTATTAGCTCAAAAAAGGTAAATGCATTTTTAGCTCTGAATAAAAGAATTTAAATATGGATAAATTATTTATATTTTAAATATTAATTCTTATTGTTCAGATAATTTATGGATTCAGTGTCATCCATAATCTTGTCAATGAAAATTCTTGAAGAAGCATCATTTGTACCTGAATGGGGAATTAATGAATGCTTGCCAAATTATGTATGTAGTTTTTTTTCAATACTTATTTTATGCTCATATTCAAAAAAGCATAAATTAATTATCTGACTGACGTACTGAAGTTATTTATATGAATGTACCGCAGACAATCAATTTTGTATTTATAATGTACCTTCAAATTCATAATGTAGAAAAATTTTTGTACATGAAGAAAAGTAAACTTAAGTAATATTTCTATATGTTTCAATGTTTATTTATTTTGTTTTGTAAATTTTTTATAAAAAAAAAGTAACTTATTCAAAAGTTTTAGATTTAGTGGTTGTTTTGTAAATAGTCTCAAAATAAATTTAGTAAAAAGGAATACTTTTCTTTTTTTTCACCCTAGTCATGACGTGGTCCAAATTATACTTAACTTCTTACAATTTTGACGGTTCCGAAGAAATAGCTGTCACTAAAGGTGTGCTACAGGGGGAAATATTGAGCCTTCTCCTCTTCTCAATTTATATTGCTGGGATAGTGAGTCATTTCGAGAGGTTTGATCTTAAGGGATTGGATATAGGTGGAGAAAAAGATCTCCAATGTTTGTTATATGCGGATGACATGGTTATACTCTCATATTCTTGGAGGGATACTCAATTAAAGCTTTCTACTTATTGTAAAGAACATTCCTTACAGGTAAACGCCAGCAAAACTAAAATTGTTATTTTTCATAAAGGAGGAACGCTTGGTAATATAAGAAAGATTAATTATGAAAATTTTGAAATTGAAATCTGTAAGTCATACGTCTACTTAGGTATTCCGTTCACTTCTTCTGGAAAGTTTAGGCAAGCTTGTTCTGCTTCTCTAGCCAGGAGCGCTGTCGCCAACTCTAGAGTGTTTTCATTGTTATGTGCATCAAAATCTGATTCTTGGCACACTAAATGCCAGATATATGACTCATTAAGTGAAAGTGTTCTCTTATATATGTCCGAAGTATGGGCCGGTCAGTATGTAAACATAGTTGAAAAAGGCCAGTTAAAATTTTTTAAATACCTATTAGGTCTTTCAATAACTACTCCTGATAGTTTTGTTAGGATAGAAACGGGACGCACTCATATGATATGCAAAATTTTTAAAAGAATGTTAGGGTGATGGTGTAAGCTCCTAAGTATGTCTGATAATCAACTTCCCAAGCAATGTTATAAAAGGTTATTACAAATCATAGACCTCAAGAATGTACCATTTAATTGGGCGTTTGAATTGAAAGAGATGCTTTGCTCGGTTGGCGCTAGATATATCTGGGATAGTCAAAACTCTGAAATTGTATCAAGTAACATTAATAGCTTAGTAGAAACTATGAAAAACCATTGTATGAGTAAAGATATTGAATTATTAATAAATGCTAGATATAATTTATCTTTCCGAAATATTAGTAATCTTGGGATAAGTGAAGATTATCTGCATTGCAATGTACATTTCGTTAAAATTAAATTGATGTCACAATTAAGACTTGCATGTGATAAATTGGCAAGTATTATTATTAAAGGAGACAAAATCCAATTTAGACAAGATTTGCATTGCACATGTGATTTATCGAAAACCTGATAACTTAATTCACTTTTTGGTTGAATGTCCCTCTTTCCTAACCTACAGAAAACTTTATTTAAATAAATATATATTAAGTAATAAAAGCAACCGTGATAATTTCGAATGTCTTTTATCAAATCTCGATACTCACAGATAAATGATAAATTTATTCTGATTAAAGCACGTTACTATCATTAAGAAAGTTCCTCTCTTCTATAAATTTTGTACATGATTTTTTCATATAACTGGTAAAGATTTTAATTCTTTGACACCATTATAGTTCTTTTTCAATTTCTCTTTCTTTATATGCACACATATATATATGTATACATGTACAATGTAAAAGATGTGTTTTCTGTTTGTTTATCTTATGCTATGTGTTTTCTGTTTGTTTTTATTTTATATTATTTCTATTTTTTTTATCTTTATTTCTTTCTTTTTTTGTAGGTTTATATTTTTATTTAATTTTGCATTTATATTTTTTGTAATTACTGTTTATTGTATGCCCCACTCCTTGCTATGGATGTATCCCAGAAGCAAAAAAATAACTAAATAATAAAAAAAAAAAATACTTAAAACTTCTTACAGACATCAACCAGTGTCGGACTGTGCGTAGCTAATTAATTATATTCAACTTATTAGTTGAGAAATTGTTTTTTACTTCTCAACTGTAGGAAGTATTGAGTAGTCGAATGTTTGGAACTGAATTTTCAGATATATTGGAAATACGCGTATATCCTGAAGCGCTCTAAATTAAGAAAATGATGGCTTTTAGAGAATGGTTTTGTGCGTGTCACTTTGTTCGTAAATTGCAGGAGTTTAGTATGTGGACTTTGTATGTTTAGTTTATATAGGAAGTTTCAAGAAAATCGTCGGAGCCGTGTTTTGAGCAAATCGCGAAATAGTGAAAAAAATCATTTAGTAAAGTGGTAAAGTACTAAACGCACTTCCGCTCATCCGATTTTTTCAAACTCGGAATTTCAACAACATATTTAATTCTAATTAACAATTTTTGATGACAGAATTGTCTAATAAATTGAAATAGCACTTTAGATGAAAACCTAACCCCACCCCTCTGTCAAAAGGGCCCTTAAATGAATTTTCCGGGGAAACGTATCAAATAAAAGTTGTAGCTCTTTGTATGTGTAGTTGACATACCGAGTAAGAAGAAAATCCCAAAAAACAACTAGAAAAGTGGTACTTCCGGTTGAGGAGAATTTTGACCGATAACATAGTGTCAGATCCCATGGTGATACGTAAACGGAATAATATCAAGCTTCAACTTCCTACGATTTTTCATTTTTGAGCTATGCTGTTCACATACATACATACATCTACTGAGAGTAAGCGAAAGCTAAAATAAAAAAAATTATAGTATGAAACACGCAACAGGGATCCTCTGTTTCTTTTTGCTGTCCCAAGCCAGCCCTTGCCGTCACTAAGAGGTTTTGTGATAGTCAGATCAGACTTTGGGAGACGAGGGTATTTGGAGATATGCTGGGAGGAACGCTGGGGTGCCTCCAGGCTAAAAGATTCATTAAAGGAACCAGGCAGGGAATTTCAGATTACCTCCTGTCCCTTAGTAGGACAGGACTGAGGACCTTGGTGGGTATAGTGGCTGGACACACATGGATGTCTAGTCATTTGCATAATATATGGTGGACGTCTAGTCCCATATGTTAGAACTGTGATGATGGAGTTAGGGGAAGCGGTGTTCACTACTTATGTAAGTGTCCCCGTTTCGCTGGTACTAGGTTTCGTGTATTTGGGAGGGCACCACTTTCGCGGGATTGCCTGGGTGAGTTGGAAGTTGAAAGATATCTTGGGATATTGCAGATTGACCGGTAGACAACCTGCGGAGATTAATTAGGGGGATGAATTGGGAGGAAGCGGGGGGATAAAAGCCATATAAGCATAGGTCCCAAGCAAGTAGGCACCCAGTTCAATAATAATAATAGTATGCAACACGCAAAAATTTTCGCTTCAGGCAATTCTCACAGTTGTAATAAATTTTCTCAAATCTAGAGATTTTTTCCAAATATATTTGTTGCCTTTAAATTTTATGATTTACCTGTACATTATAGTAACAATGTACTAATTAATGTTTGTAAATGAAACAATATGGAGTAGCAGATAGACTAATTCGAATATGACTTATATTGTTGCCCGCCAGGCAGCGCATCTATCATTACAGAACGGCGCGATATGAGACAAGGCCTTACGTCGCAGTTTCTCATCATCCTTCTTAAACCAAATTTATTCACAAAATCTTTCAATTATAAGTGAAAAATTTGAACAGAGTAATTAATATATCATATTTAAAGAAACTCGTTGGAGCTGCTTTCGAGAAATTTCTATAACATGCACTTCCGTTTAGCAGTTTTTATTCAAACATCGTAATTCTATAAGACATTTAATTATTCGTGATATTATGAACCGTACGATATACTGAAATATACTTGGAGATCTTTCCGAAAAATACCAGAAACAAAAAAATTAATGTTCTTGCTAATACTTATGTTAATAATGCAGTCAGACAGATTTTGTGCGAAATTTTCCTTTCAGAACGCATAATGATACCTAAATAATGAAATTCATATTATTAACTATTATATACAATAAAAAAAAAAAAAATCAATATTAATTTTTGAAATGTATTTATTAATAAAATCACAAATATAACAAAACCCTGCCATATCACAGACCCACCAATCACATAATACCAGAGAACATACATGTGCTACTAATGCGATTAGGTATTTATATTGAAACATTTCTAATATAACTCTCTCTTAGTATATAATTTTTAAAAAAAAAAATATGTAATCTAATTTTATAAATTTATTCATAAAACCGAATTAACTGTACAAAAGAAAACTATTCTACAAACGTATAATCCTTATAAAATAAATATTTACACTAACAAAATTCAGATTTACATTGGGTTATTTACTCAGACAAAATGAGAAAATTATTCAGGAGAAATTTGAATAAAGACATTTTTCTAAAACTTTAATCGGTTATATTTTTAGAAATTAATCTAGAATATTTGTAAACCTTTTTCTGTATTGACGGGATTTAAAGAAAAATAATAATTTACATAAATTCAATTACTAATTTTCCTGCTTCATTGATTTTGTTAATAAAATTATAAGTAGGCCAACAAATATGCCATTATTTTTTTATTTACTCAATTGTCCAGTTCAAAATACAATGTGTTACAGAATTTAGATAGATATTATATAAATAAAACTAACGCCTCTGTTAAGTGTTTTTTTTTTGCCATCACATTGTCACCACAATTAGCCGTTGTTAAATTTTAAATTTACAGGGCTCCTTTTTTTTTTTTGTAATTTTGTTTATAAGTATAAGGTCCGACTGAGCAATTTGCAGATTCATCAAGTCTGGTTTGCGAAAAAAATGATTCCGATAACTTCTATGTCTATTATCTTTAGTTTCTATTTTTTTTTTTCCTCATTTTTTTAGGAATTCTTAAAAAGATAGAAATTGTCTTTAAGTACTAACATAATTAAAACAAAATATGAACATTTTAAAACATAAAATAGCTAATGTCAAATGAGTTTGAAAGTTTTCTCTATCACATAATAAATCTATGAAATTTCTTGCAAAGGAAAACTTTTTTACAAAATTTTGAATAAAACTAAATAAATGAGTTTAAAAATTAGTGAATAGAACATATTTCAAGAACATCTTAAGAAATAAGAAATTCATTATATAAATTGAATTTCTAATAAATTCCTTCTCTCAAAGAGTAGAATAAATTTAAAATTCTTCATTCATTTCTTATTTTAAGCTTCGTTTTTATTAAACAGATATTGATTTCATCTTTTCTTCATGTGAAATTAAAATGAATTTATTTGTGAAATAGTCTAGAAATTTACTAAACTTTCTATAAATAATTCAACTTGTAGCGGATTGGTGGAAATTCAAAAAAAAAAAATAAATAAATAAATAAATAAAAATTGAATGCCAATCTAATCAAGTGACAAAAGTTTGAATAAACCAACTTCACATGGTGTGATACATGAATGGGATCTATGTAATGTGAGCCCTGTAGATTTAATTATATATATATATATATATATATTTAAGCTTATATATATAGGCTTTTTAACTAACTGACGTTACCACTTTTTAAAAATATACTTCTGTTTTATATTATTACACATTTAGTATTAGTACTTCCTTTTCAAATTCCTTATTGTTGCAAAAATCTTCAAAATTCTAAATTTCAATGTATATAAAACTTGAAATGAAGAATGAAATTTTTCAATTAGACTATTTTCTTTATGTTATATTTGGTCTTGAAACATTTATCTAAACATTTTGGTTACAATAAATAATATTTCTTTCATATCTACATATTTATAATATATAATTTTGTACTATACACATTGTTTTGTACATGCTAAGCTTTAATAATAATTAGTTCTATATGTCTATTACATTAACTGATATTATTTATATTGATAAAATTCCCAATATGCTGATTATATACATTGGAAGGAATGATATATATAAAATATATATGAATATTTATTTGGAATTTTAATGGGCAAGAAAGTAAATATTTTAAAAAAGAACCAATATAATAAATTGTACAAAGATTATTTTTGCTTATAATATTTCCTAAGGCTTAGCACTTAGCAACTCAATTAAGTTTTATTTTGCCCTTTTTTAATTGGCAGGCTATTGCAAAAATCTTCATGAGATAGCGCTTCTTAAACTTATTAGTCCGAAAATCTTTTCACACTTTTATATAAAAAAAAAAATTAAATCGATTTCGCTCATGTTGTATTATTATAAACTTTTCTACAGTAGTTGATTTCAGTTTTATTAGGGAATTAATTAAAATAATTATTGAAATACTAAAATTTTATTTCATTCACAAATATGGCAATAAGGATCTTTTCCTGTGATCCTTCACTTAGGTTATTAACAATGATAACCACATGATGTAAATCAATCAAAGACGTTAATAAAAACTGTGAACCCATAAGATAAGCAGCCAAAAGGTTTATTGCAAAAGAATCAGCTCTCCAGATATTGAACCAAAAGATAGGCGAAACTACAAAGACTGACTAAGTATTACGTTTTAAAAAAAAAAATACAATTATCAACTTGAACGAAGTCCAATAACCTGCCTCTTCAGATATGATTGATTTGATAATTTCAAGTAAAGGTAGATAGATATTGCCATGTAGTCAAGAAGGAAACGGTTATGGTAAGATCGAGTCATCTATAAAGAGTGCAAAACCATGGGCAATGAGGAAACTGATTAGGCAATATGGAGAGAAAATAACATTAGATTTTCACATGCGAATTTTTTAAAACTCGTATAAAAATATCGCAAGCTGACTTTCCCTTTTTTTTTGGAACATATTTATAAATACTATTATAGAAGATAATGACATATCAAGTGAGTTTAAGAGACAATAATAATAACGTTTTGTAGATACTATTATAGACATAATAATTTTCTAAACAGCCAGAACACCTGTCGGGTTTTACATTAGGGTGACACTGGCAATCGCCAGTGATAAGATTTGTATTGGCCATACCATATTTATCACAATTACAACTTTGACAATTTTTCAAAATGACGGCATCACCAAAAAATCCAGATATGCAAATGTGCATGTAGGTCCAGCTGTATTATTTCTACATAAAATGCATTTTCCTGTTACTGAATCACAAGCTCCTACTTCTTCCCTGTCAATATTACCTGGACATTCGCATGGTCTATACGCTTCACCCGGTGTTCCAGGTGATCTAAGGTATCACACTGTACATGATTCGCAACGGAATCCATAATAACCTTCCATTTTTTTTTTTGTTATTTTTTTTTTAGAGGTGATTGTGTGCACTGCGACCTGAAAGATTATTGCCCCCCCCCCCCCCCGAGCCTTTCATAGCACTATAGCACTACCAGGCTCCGAGCAGTGTTCTCTAGTTATAGACAACATGCCCACCACCAGACAGTGAGCTGTAAGAGACTCCCAGGAAGAGAAAATCTAGGGGCAGCTTGCTGGATTCGAAACCGGGAACTCAGTCCTGCGCGCTATCACTGAGCTAATCCCTTATAATCGTCCTTACACATGCAAGTTATATCTTCACTATCATCAGAAACCATGCAGCTAGTGGCAAAGTTATTAGTTACAGATAGTCGCAGGCAAGCAGAGACAAGGCAATCATGAAGACTGCCATATTTAGCATTCCCACGAAACCCAACTTCACATTTTTCACAATGATACCCAGTTGTATTGTTCCTACATCAACAGTGACCGAGTGAATAGTCACCAGAAGAACGAAAAGGATATATAAAACGTACATTAGCCCAGCCCCTGTATATCGTCAGTAACCTGGACCGTTAAGCAAACATTTAGATCAGTATAGCTTAATAGGCACAGTAAGCTTCGGCCTATGGGCTTTACGACTGCAGATCAAAATAAAATAATGTTGTTACAGGGCACACTGCATCTCAAGTTGCCAAGGTTTGACAAATTCCAGAATCTAAAGGCGCGTTCTCAGAGTAAAGTTTAGTTGATCGATTTTAGTTGATCAACAGAAGTTGAATGAAAAACCTAGCGAGAACCTTTTCTTTCAATAAAGTTGATCAACTTTTTTGTGGATCAACAAAAGCTTGGCTAAAACAAATGCAGAAATTTAAAAGTTTTAAAGGAGAGTTTCTATAATAAAATTGGTTTTGGTATAATTGTGAAAAAGTTTACAGAAAACCTCATGAAGCTATATATCAAGATCTCTCAGGGCTATGGACCATAATATTGAGAAACGCTTATCTTCTACAAGAAAAAACTATCATTAACTGCTGCTGTTAGTTATGTTAAATATATTTATTAATAAAATTATATTCTTTTTCTTTATTACATTATTTAAAAGATGTCTTCTAGTGTTTGGCATCTTTCATTAACTGCCAATTAATATTCTAAATTTTTTATTTACTTTCCCTTATTTTATTTTAAGTTGTGCAAATATAATTTTTTTTTTTTATTCAAAATATATTTCACTATTTAGCTTATTTAATTTTATAGATATATGTATATGCTCCTACTCTATGCTATGAAAATTTTATTAATATAGAAAAATATTTAATTCTCAAGATTTAGCGTTTTTCTTTTACTTTACTAAAATAATAATTATGTCTAGGGAAATGTTATATGAATAAGCCAATCGTTTAGACATTCTTTGGAAATCATTAAAGTTACATTGCACTTTCTTTTTTTTTTGTATAGGTTATATTTGTATTAGTTCGAAATAAATAATTGTTAATTTGTTTATTATTATTATTATTATTATTCTTAATTTGGGATAAATTTGAAAACCATGATCCTACTGTGTTCCCACTTGCAATCATAAAAACAAAAAAAGCTAAGCATACTTAACTAATTTTTCTACATTTGATTTTAGATTATTTAAAATTTAATTTTCCAGAATTTTTTCTCCCTAATTAAAGGTAAAATCCCTAATATTTGGTTCATTCGAAAGAAAAACCGAAATCATCCAGCCCGTCAACAAGGAAAATGTTTTTATATTAGAAATAAAAAAAAATGTAAATATTTTACCAATTTATATGATACTATTACAATCTTAAATAAACAAATTTTTCTTTGTTCAAATTCTTAAAAATTTCAAATCAACATAAATGAGCATGGATGAAAAAGTGACAGCGGCATCCTATGTTTAAATATCAACCAAACATTAATCCTTGAAAAAAAAAAAATTCTGTTTGTTCAATAAAATTTTCAACCGAAGATTGTATTATTTAAAAAAAAAAATATCTAGATAGAAAACAGCAATATAAAATTAAATAAATAAAATTGTAACAATGTTTATAAAAAGGGAGCAGTCACTCCATTGAGCAGTTATTATCTTCTTCTTGACTACTACAAATTTGCTGTCATGTAGATAGATCAAATGAACAACCATGATTCATTCTGTATTCAATATATTTAATACCAGTATTATGCCAATAATATAATGCTAATACTACGAAGAAATGCCACCACTGATGTGATGAACCAATATAGTCCACTTTACCTGTAAAAAATAAATTACAAATTAAATCGGATTATATAAAAATGTTGTTAATAAGTATCATACTTTATTTCTCACATCTCAGCATGCTTCTTTTTTGTTCTCTATTCATACGATCAAACTTAAGAAGAAATTAGATCGCAAAAAATATAGTGCCAGTCTTGTTATTAACGCAAGAATTAAATGTATGACATGTTGGATACAGAGTACAATGTATGAGTTCTCACAAGTTGGCTGGAACGGGTGCAGGGATTAGAGATAATGTAACTGCGACTGCAATGGGGCGAATTCTCAGTTCTGCGGTTCAGAACTTGTCCTAAGGAATAGTGCATCTTTTTGGCTCTGAAAACAGCACGACATAATCTGGAAACTAGGTCCATCCAGGAAGATGTCGAAGCTGTGTATGAATAGAACTAAAGAGATTACTCTATTAAAGAACAGATTAATCTGGTGACAGGCCTTTTCACGGGGCACGGTAGTTTCAAAAAACAAGGTAATCAGCTCAGAACCTTTGTGTAGACTTTGTCAGGAGGAGGAGGAAAAGACTCTGTAAAGTAATGGTGTGGATGTGTAGTTTGTAGTAGTGGTAGTGTATAGCACGAGCGTTTTAGTGAAAAGGGCTTATAAGTTTGTAATTTTAAAAGAGAATGAAGACTAGTAATAATAAAGTAGTCACACTGTTTTTCAAAAGATATATTCTCTAAGAGATATTAAGTTAACAACAATATGCTTATTAATTAATTGGAATAAGTCTTAAAACTTGATATGGCTCTGATGTTTTGTTTTTCACTTTGAATAGCAATTTCGTGTGAGATAGTGTTTATAATGTTGATGGTGCATGTGTTGTTAGCAATATGTACGATAGAATTGGGCATGTAGAGACCCGTAGGTAAGAAATTGTGTTGTGTAAGCAGAATTTGTGTGTCGAGAGGAATTTTTGTATATAGTGTATGTGTTTGTATTATGTGTGCGCGAGGTGGCACTATAATTTTGTGGCGAAGCTGCAGGGTTTTGGGTAAGGGTAGCTGTTGAATCGAATTGATTTGGTGCGTTTGAGCACTATTTGAAAATGGAATGTTGAATTTATTGAGCGTTAGTGTACGTGTGCGCAAATTAATAATTGCCCTATTTAATGTAAGGACATCTCTACCAAGTATTAATTGGAAATTGCCTTTTAATTGCGAAACTATGAATTCGCCAGAAAAATTGGAATTTTCGACATTGTCCGCATGCAAACGAAGGGACGTGATGCCATAATTAGGTATTACTTGGTTAGTCAGAGATTTTAAAATAATGTTGGAATGCTGAAGGTTCTTATTTCGACAAAAACTGGAATCCACTAGGCTGTGACTAGCTCCAGTGTCTACAAGGGCACGAATAAATTTTTTTTGCCAATTCTTAAATTTACTAACAAATTATCAGAATTGGTGAAAGCAGGTATGAGAGCCAAGGTCATAACATCAGCCGTTCGTGAGAGCGGCTGTGGGCTTAACCGTTTTTTGGCTGTATCTGGAAACATGTTCGAGCCGTATGTCCAAATTTAGAACAAAATTGGCAAGTGGGCCTATTTTGGAGGTTATTGCTACCATTATTATTATTATGACTATACTGGGGTCTATCTGAATAAGGGTTAAATCGCGAATTGTTTGAATTAATTCGAGGACTATGATTATTACTATAATATTGATTATTATTATTATAGCGATTATTACTATTTGCTCTGTGATTAAAATTTCTAGGAAAATTAAAATTCTTAGGCATTTTGCCAAAGTTAGTGCGAGGTTTTGGTCTAAATTTGTTGGTGCAGTCCACGTCAAAATGTGGACCGGAACAATGGCGACAAGGTCTGTTTTTTATTACATTAAAAACTCTACAAGTGGTAGTTGTTTTTAATTGTGGCTTTTGGCTTTTATTACGATGTGGGCATTCTCTGTGGAAATGTATTTGTCCACAGTAACGACAAGGAGATGGAGGTGTACGAGAATTGGAATTTTTCGCAGTAACAGCGAAAACTGTAGGGTTTGATTCAGAAGCCTGAACTTCTTTTAGGGCATTGGCATAGGAAAGTGCTTCATCTAATTTTTGAGGAAGCTTCGTTCGCACCTCATTACGAAGCGGTTGAGGAAGTGACTTCAAGAATGCATCAGTGGCCAGTTTATCTAAAATTGTTTGTAAGGCCTCGAGTGGGTTAGCTTGAGCTTTTAAATGAATGGCGGATTGGATATGTCTAATCCTATCCGCGAATGTTTCAGGAGACTCAGTGGGCAAGGACTGAATATTAGTCATCTGTTGTAAGAGGACTAGGGGGGGTTTTCTTATTACGAAATAGGGCTAGAAGTCGCTCTGAAATTAGAGGATACGTTATAATTGTACCCTGGCGTTGTAATTCGGCTTTCTGGGTGTCGTAAAATATTTTTGCAGACCCTGAGAGCCTAAGTGCTAATATTTCTAATTTAGCAGCGTCGTCCCAGCCAGAAAGACTAGCACAATGGCTAATTTGGTCTAGGAAATCGGACACTTTGGCTGAATTTTCGCCATCGAATGTAGGTAAGCTATTGATTAATTGCAAATTCCTTAAGGAACTAGCTGGTTGATTGCTGGGGGTGGGAGGATTTGCTAATTGTTGCTGAGCAAGCAAATACTCTACAGCAGCGTCGATGCCCATGTCTTGTCCATTAATCTTATACATTTTGTCAGTGAACGAATTGCTTGGGGAAAGATTATATTTTTCAAGACGTCTACGTAATTGGAGTAAATTCCCTCCAACAGAAAGGTTACTATCGCGTAATATCTTTATAATTTGGGATCTATTAAGTACACTCATAAATTCAAAATTCGAAAGGGATTGAGGTACAAGTGGTACAATTACAAAAATTTAAAAATGAAATTCACTAGAAAATTCAATAATGGGAAATATTGAAGATATTTCCGCTGAAAAAATAATTAAAAAACAATCAAATTATCTTATGGATAATTTGCTTAATTATGAAATTGAAATTTTTACGTACTTGTAAATTTGTGGATTCTCGTTGAAAATATCCCAAACAGCTGGCACCAATGTAATGTGTTGGTGATGTTTGATGTATAGGTAGGTTGGTTGTAGCGTGAGCGTTTTAGTGTAAAGGGCTTGTATGTATATACGGTTAAGAGAGAAGTATTAGTAATAATTAAGAGATCACACTGCTTTTATAAATACATATATTATTCTTTAAGCAAGTTTAAGTATATTACAATATCACACTGTATCTTAATAAAATAACGTTTATCTAGAATAAAGGCAAATATCTATCATTGGCACTGAGCAATTCCTGAAGTGTCCTGTTTGAAGGCTGAGTTTAGACTATCCACTCTTTACTCTTTTAAAGTTAATATTGGACTCTATTCTTTGGAATTGCTCTCTCTCTCTAGCGGGGGAATTAGCTTGTACAAAAGGTTTGCCCTAACGGGATTTGTGCCTTTGTTTAATGATCCAAATTTACAGTACTTGACACTAAAATACACTCTTTTTGAAGATAAATTCACAGTCTAATATATTAACAAAATTAGATAAATTATTTTTAAAAACTATTATTTTTCATTTCGTGCTTCCACTACAGGTAGATCGTCGTCGATAGAGTGGATATCCATCATTGCCTGTAATAGTTTCAGCAAGTAAGTCTCTAGGATACCGCTTTGTGCACTTTCCATCTGACATGCATGGTGAATTATTATTTAGTGAGCCACATGGACCACGAATCATATTTTTGGAGACAATATCGTGCAAGTCTTTATCAATTTCAATGGCTGGTATTTCTGAAGAGATGATTTCATCAATTCTGTTTGGTGTTATCTTTTCCATCATCCATATTAAAATATGCGCATGTGGTAAACCTCTTTTTTGCCATTCAATGGAATACATCCAACAGCGCGTCTCTCCAAATACATGGTGTTTGACAATAAAATCTATTAAAGATTTTAATTTTTGTTTAAATACACGTGCAGAAATATCATGACGATCTGATGGTGATTGTCCAGTTAATAAAGGCTCCTTTATTTCATCCCATGCTGGGTTGCATGTAAATGTGATGAAAAAATCTGGACGACCATATGCACGAACATACGTTATTGCATCTTGTGCATATTCATGCATGTGCCTTGGGCTGCCTGTAAATGTGGATGGTAAAATGACCATTTTTCCCAATTCACTGAGACTGCCATCATTTACAACTGCATCACGTAAATGGATATACTCTTCAGAACGCAATTTGACTTGATTTAGTCGTATGTAGAGGAGTCTTTCATTTTCTATTTTTGCATACATGCCAACAATGTATTGCAGAAATAATTGTCTACATTGCAATATATGATTATCAGCATTCTCACGAATCATCGTTCGATATGCATAATAATTCATAGCACTGACCTTTTTGTGAATGTCCACATTAGTTGTAGGATTTCTCATATTAATATTAAAATGATATCCATCCTCTCATTGCCAAAATAGAATGGGATATTGTAATGCATCACATGAACGATGCGTGTCTGATACTTGCTGGACGTCACCATTTCTACGATGAAGAATTATATCGCGAGAATTAAATTCTTCACCAACTATGACAATTGTCACTTCATCGATCGTTGGTGCGGTGAATTGTCATCGATGTTGACCAATAGGTGTTCTATCTGCCTTTATTATTACTTTGAAATCGTCAGATGGCATTTGTTCAATGGCGGTTTTAAATAATTTAATTAATTCATTATGTTGTTCAAACAAATTTTGTAATTCAGCGACAATCTCTCGTTTAGTACTCATATTCAGTTGACACCGTCTGTTGATTTGTTCGTCAGTATTTCCCATAAAATATATCTGAAGATATTTGTGATCAGCATTTGGCAAGGGTAGTAGTGATCCAGCATGGTGATAAATGTGCCCTTGTACTGTAAATGTTGGCATATAATTTGCGCTAACGATATTCGTTGCTCCGAACGATGTCATTTGGAAGCATGAATTGTACTTGCGTATATTTTTCATACAATTTTTTGATTGACTTGTTTCACCTGCTACTAAAGTTAATAATGGTTCAGGTAGTGAACGCAAGTCTGGTAACTTTACTTTTCCACCTGCACAGCACATACCTGGTGTTTCATTTTTAAATGTTTGAGCACCACAATACGCACACTTTTTATCCATTTTTCCAATAATTACACTTGGATGAAGACTGTAATTGTAAAGGGGATTGTAATTGAAACCACATAAATTCAAATCAGTATGTATCGTTCGTCTTGTCTGTGTCCTGCGAATTCGATTCCTTTGATGCCTTGCTTGCCTCTGTTCACTCGTTTCTAATGATCGAGCAAGAGCAGTGTGAACTCGATCTCTTTCTTGCCTTGCTTTATTTTCTTCAGCTGGAAATCAATAATATTTTTGATTTGTATTTTTATTTTTATTGCAACTGTTATTATGGGTATGTTATTTTTTACAGTTTAATTTGCTTTATAAAAGTAAATTCTATGACTAAATTTCATGAGTAACAATTTAATTTTTCAATTTATCCATGGTTACACTTTTAACAAATATTACTAATTAAATGTTATTTTGATATTTTTGGGATATTTGTTCGGGAGCACCTAGAACTCTGATTTTAAAAAACATTTGCAAAAACCTTCCCGGGGATATACCTAATAATTTCCCAAATTTTCACGGCGATTGGATGTATGGTTTTTGAATCTATCGAGTACAGACAGACACACATTCATTTTTATATATATAAAAGATTTATTACAGATAAATTTCCTTCCAACTTGGAATTTTTACTAAACTTTAGCCGTATCAAACACATACACAAACTCAAGAGACCACTTTTGTAAAACCACTTTTTCTGACTCAAAGGACCTCAAAACGTGTATTTCCGGGTGAAAACTGATTGTTTCTATCAATTTGATACGATCGCAATATTACCACTTAGAACCAGCAATAAGAGAAAGTAAAAATTAGGTTTATAGAAAATTTATCAATTATAACTAAGTAAACTAAGGAATAAGACAAAAGTCGTGCCAGTGTTTTACCAGATTTTGTTTTTCTGTATCTGTAGGTGTTGTAGCAGCTTCATATGGGAAAAGTTTACCATATGAATTTAGTAAATTGGATGGTGATTCAGATGATGAAGATTATACAGTGGACCATGACGCAATAATAGAAGAGCCAATAGATGAAGCGTATCAAGAAAGATTACAGTATGAAGCAAAGGACTATCGTAATTGGCTGGCAGTTGGAGAAGAAATTATTCTTAAAGAAGAAAATGAAGTGCCAGAACATGAAGAATGTGATTTAGCCGAAGAAACTATTGAATATGTTCTTCAAGCTAAGGTTATTGGCTGTATAAAAGTATTTCAGGTTGCGATTTGTTATTTTCGCCATTCACTATGCTATTATTTAAAAATGTCCCGTATATGTAAATCCGCGCTATCATACCCACTAGTTCTTCTGATGATTTGCCAAAAATGCTTATGTCATCGCCAAAACGCAAATTTGTTAAGTTAATCCTAATTCCCTTTTTCTTCCAATAACGTTCTTTGAACACCTGTTCTAATACGGAATTAAAAAGACTTGGTGAGAGTAGGTGGCCTTGCTTGATTCCTTTTTCCAATGAGAAGTAGTCTTCTGGATTTTCCAGCAATATCTTCGCTTGACTGTGGCTATACCAGTTTTGCACTATTCAATGATTTTACTGTCTACCTTGTTTTCTTAGGCAGTCGTACATATACTCATGTTTTATGGAACCAAAAGCTTTGATATAGCCAATAAACGCTATATACTTGTCTAACTGGTACGCTTTTGCCTTCTCAATTATTTGATTGACTACATGGAGATGGTCTATTGTCGAAATCGAAAATCTATTTCTAAATCCTGCCTGTTCAACAGGTTGGTTTTATCAAAAATAATTTTTAATATGTTTTGAATAGCTGTTGAAAATATTTTTCCAACAGTTGGTAATAGACTAATTGGTGTTAATTGTTTAAATCTTCTGTGCCTTTTCTTTTATGCATTAAAATAATATCTGATGATCGCATTGAGAAGGGCGTTTTCTTGTTCTATTATTTGATTAAAAAGGGAGGTAGGTAGGTTAATATTATAAGTAAGGCCGCTTTTAATACCTCATTCGTAATTCTATCACTTCCTGATGTGTTTCATTTTTCGGTGATTTTATTAAATTCTCTATTTCGTGTTCTAAGAAGAGAGGAAATTCTTCCTCATCGTCAGTAAGTCTCATTCTTCCTCATGTCAGTTAAATAGGATTTTCTGCTTATAGACTCTCTATAAAGTTCACCATAGAATTCTGTTGCAGTTTTAAGTTCCCATTCTCTATTTCTATGTACCTGTCCTTCTTTATTTTTCAAGGCTGAAATCCAATTTGTCCTTGCATTAGCATTTTTCTAGATTCGTTCACCGCCATATCCTTCTGGATGATGTCCTGGATTAGTTCTGATTATATTTCGTCACATCTTCTTTAATTTTTTTCCTTACTAGTTTGCAAAGAATATTAAGGTCTATTTTTTCTTCCTCATTTTATCCCCTTTTTTAATTAAGACCAGAGGATCATCTTTAAATTGGTTATTAACTATTTTAGTTACTTTAATTTTTCCTTGCCTGCTGGCATCCCACAATGATTCAAATTGGTTGTAGCTCACTTGTACACTCCTCTTACGCTTGTCGAATATTGGTAGATTGTTCTTTATGAATTCAAAAAATATCTCCTTATCAATCTTTTTAAATAGTGGTATATTATTTTTATTAATTTTCAATTTAAATGTATACTTGGGCACGAATAGTTCAACTTTCACTACTCATGATCTGTCAAAAAGTAAAAATTGGAAAGAACCTCAAGATTGCGAAATATTGTTCTATTTTTGGCTAGGATATAGTCTATTTCATTTTTATAGTTTTCATTCGGTGCTTCAACAACATATATAGTTCTAATTAGTATTATTTAGATGATAGAATTGTGTGATAAACTGAAATTGCACTTTGGAGGAAAACAACCCCACAAGTTCCCCAAAAGTGCCCTTAAATGAATTTTCCATGAGAAATGTTTTAAATAAAAGTTGTAGCTGTTTATATTAGTAGTTAATATTTTTTTCCCTTGCGGGTCTCTGCTGCGACCATTGATGATCTATTGTACCCCCCCTTGTGCCGTAGATGAGCTAGCTCATCGAGGATGGATGTTCCGTCCTCCCCTATTTGGTAAAAACCCAGACTATTAAATATTCTTTGAATGACGGCATCACAGTCTGTGAGGAGATGTATCGGAGTTTCCTCCATCTCCCCACAGAATCTGCATGTGCCATCATCTTCTAAGCTGAGCTTCCTCAGGTGTCCCTTGAGTCTTCAGACTCCGTAAGGATACGGATTTTGTTCTTGCTTAGACTGATGCAGGCTTTCGACCTTTCCTGGTTGTAACCTCCCAGACAGACCTTGGGCTGCCTCAGTCCCGGAATGGTGTTCCAGAGACAAGCTCTTTTCGCCACCTCCTTCTTCTTGATTTCTTGTAAGAATACTTAGTCGCTAACTCCGCAAAAGGGCTCTGGTTCAAAGAGAGGAGATGCAGCGCCTTCTTTTGCTGTCGGCCAACTCATTACCTTCCACGCCGACATAGGGTGCCCGGCACCCAAAATAGGGTGACTTTATTTCTTCTCCTAGGTCGTTAAGCTTACCTAGACATTCCCATAGTATTTTCGAACTGATAACATAAGAGCTCAGTGCTTTAATGGCAGCCTGACTATCGGATAGGATAACTATCTCCTGATTCCGATATCCCCTGTCAAGGTTTAACTGAACGCACCTTCCAATAGCGTGAATTTCCGCCTGGAAGATGCTGGGAAACATGCTCATGGGTTCCGAGTGTTTGGTTCTAGGCCCAAACAGTCCTGCACCTTCGAGGGTCTTAGACCCATCTGTATACCACTTAATAACATACTTAGTAATAAGCCAGGGCGAATCCTTCGCTCCGCCCCCTTTTCACACTTAGCTTCGAAGAAAAATTCCTAACGAAACTATATTTCTTAGTCATACTATCCCTATGAAGCTTCCAGGGGAGGGAGCCGACAGAAAGAAATGTCCGCTTCCTAGAGCTTAGCCCATGTCCGCGCACGCTCTCCTAGAGATTCTGAGGATGGCTCCCTTCGCCACCCTTTCCACAACTAGGAGAAGCGGTGTGAGATTGAGAATGTCCTCAATCCCGGCCATGGGACTGGTTCTCATTGTTCCTATCGTGCATTGGCACGCAAGGCGCTGTACTTTGTCAAGAGTTTTCTTGACTTTCTCAATCTTTGTTGAGATTCATCTATACCACGCTACCGCGCCATAGGTGATGATGGGTTCCACCATCATGGTTACATCCAATTCAGAATGCGAGGAGAACAGCCCCAGGACCTGCCCGCTATACTCCTACACACCAAGAGAGCGCGAGTAGCCTTACTGGCAGTTAATTCAATGTGCTGTTCCATTGGAGTTTGCTATTAAGGGTTACTCCAAGATATTTAACTTCTTTCTTCCATTCCAAGTCGACTCCAGCTAACTGGATACTTTTTAGATGTGGAAGAGTCTTTCTCCTAGTAAAAGGGACTACCGTGGTTTTTGGGATTAATTCCCAACCCCACAGAAAGGCACCATCTATTGGTAATATCCAAACCTCGTTGTAATATTTCGCATAGGGTTTCTTTGAACTTTCCTCTAGCAATTATGACAATATCGTCGGCATAACCCTGACAGGAGATTTCGAGATCTGCCAACTTGCAGAAAAGTTCGTCTACTACTAGGCTCCACATTACGGGTTACAAAACCCTCCCTTGGGAATAGCCTCTAGTCGTACTAGCCACGTTCGTTGCCCCACCATTGTCTCCATTGTTCTTGTGGACAACATCTCGTTCATCCACATCGCCATGTGCCGTCCACTCCCCGTTTAATTAAGGCCCTACTAACAGCCTCATGAGAGGTGTTATCGAAAGCGCCCTATATATCAAGAAAGACGCAAATGGCTGTTTCTTTAACATCTAGAGGTTCCTGGATCAGACTCGTCAGCTTACACAGAGCGGTATGCGTGGATCGGGATGATGCGTGGATGCCCGTATGCATGCTGTCGCGGGTGCAAAGGCACCCTCTCCAGAATCCTTGTTCTTATATAGTTGTCTAAGGCCTTCTACATTGCCTCAAGAAGAAAGGACGTAAGGCAGATAGGCCTGAAGGATTTAGGTGAGGTGGAGTCCCTATTCCTGGTATTCGGGATGAACACTATCCTCGCCCTCTTCCATGGCCTCGGTATATACCCGAGCGCCAAACTACTTCAAGTAACCCGAAACAGGTGTGGGAGTATCTCTGCCATGCCCCTCTGCAAAAGGGCAGGAAAGACCCCTTCCACACCTGATGGCTTGTAGGGCAGAAAGGAGCTGATTGCCCATTCCAGCCTTGAAGGCGTACAGATGGTTCTAGCCATCTACCAATCTGCCCTGCCGGGCCTGCCCGGTTCTGTTGCCTCCAATTCATCTTCCCAAGGTAAACTCCCCGGGAAGTGGGTATCTAGCAGAAGATGGGCCCTCGCTCTCCATCCTGCATATAACTACCATAAGGTTTCCTGAGTGACATATTAGCTCCCATGCCATGTTTGGCCATTGCTTTATGCAATCTGGCCGCCACAGGCAAGGAGTCAATGTTCTCACAGAATTTCCTGAAGCTACTCCTCTTTGCTTTCCTAATTTCCTTGTTGCAGGTAGTAAGCCCCAAGGTGTAGCTTTGCCAGTCTCCTGTGCGCTTAGCCCTATTATAGAGCTTCCGCACCTGAGACCTCAAACTTACCAGCTCTTTGCCCCACTAAGAAGGGGCATTTCTACTACAATGTAATCTGCTAGTGCGGCAGCTATCCTCAAAGGCGCCTATAATTGCCCCATTAACCTCTTCTAGATAATGCTCCAGCTCCAGCCGACACTGTGGCGCCTTCACATTGCCAATACGGTTGAGAGCACAACGTAAATTGGTTTTAAATTCATCCCAATTTGTTCTTCTGGAATTCCTCCAATCAGTCTGCCCATCACTGAGCCTCTCTAAATCGAACATAATAATCCTATGGTCTGAAAGGGAGGGCTCTAGTTCCGAACGAATTGCCAGATACTCGGACTACTATTGTGAGATCAAGAACTTCCCTCCTTACCCTGGTCACAAAGGTGGGTGATGCTCCCACATTAAAAATGGTTGGGTTAATTGAAGTATTAATTCTGAGAGGTACTCACCTCTCTTGTTGTCATCCTTGCTTCCCCCTACTCTGTTATGGGCATTAGCATCACATCCAATGAGGAATGGCAGCTTCCGCTCTTGACATACGCCACCAACCCCTGCACCTCCGCTGGCGGTACATCAGCCCTGTCACCGGCGAAGTAACTAGATCTACTACAACGGCGCGGTGATTGCCTCCATATCTCAGATGGGCCAGGATAGGCAACATGTGTTGTAATATATATATATAAAATTAATAATTAAAAAAAAAACTAAAGTAATATAATAAAAAAGAAAATGGTATTAAAGTCAATACAACTGACGGATAATTTACAGGACAGTTCAACAAAACCTTGTTTGTATTTTTTTTTTGACACATTAAAAAAGTCATCCTGTGACAAAAGGCAAAGAAAAACCTTTTTCCGCCAATTCAATTCTCATCATCATCATCGTCGTCTTCACCATTTTCCTCAGCTTTTCCTTCATCATCATCATCATCAGATTCTTCTTTCTTCTCATCCTCATCTTTTGATTCTTCCTTCTTTTTCTTTGGCCGGCCCCTACCTTTACCTGAGCGTTTTTTAGGTTTAGGCACGGTTTTCGATGAACCCTTTGGCCGTCCACGACCTCTCTTGGCTGGTGCTTCACCATCTTCCAGTGTCTTTTTCACTTCCTTTACTTCTTTCTTTTCACCGGCTGTCGGCCTTTCTCGCTTCTTTACTTATTTACTTCGTAGTAAGTGTAGTTGATATACCAAGTTTAAAGAAAATCATTGGAGCCATTTTCGATAAAAACGCAAGAAAAGTGAAAAAGAAAAATATTTAGTCAAGCAGTAGAAATACCAGTTAAGGAATTTTGACAGATAACTGTGGATCCGTAGTGACACCTGAACGGAATGGACTTTTAAAAAAAAATCTTTTTTGGACTCAGGGGACTTGAAAACGTGTATTTCCGGTGAAAACTCGATATCGAAAATTTGACGACTTCAATACTTCCTCTTGCTAAGTGTAAGAGAAAGTAAAAAAGATGGTAAGTCAATGAACCTACGATTTTTTATTGCTGATGAATTTGTTTTCTCTGCTTTTTAGAAAATAATGAAACATGAATTAAAACTGGATTCTATGGAATCAGATTATGTTTACGCTGGTACTCCTACTTCAGGAATGGAATTTGATTATGAAGATTACAGTTATGAACCAAATCCAATTATTAACGTAAGTATCTAAAGACATGATTTTGCCAATTATATTTGGTTATTGATTGTAAATTACTTGGCTTTACACAAGGAATTGTAATCTTTAATATAATATGAGGAATCCAATGACACAGCCTCAACGTTATTAGGAATTCTCCTTCATAGGAGTTTTCTAGATATATTCCTATCAGGAAATTGTTATCAATACTTCATCTCCTGCTTGCCTGAACACACATGCTGGAACTATCTGCTACAACTGTCAAATAGAATAAAAAAACAAAATAGTAAATAGAAAAGTTAGGAGGAATTGGACCAGTATCGATGAACCAGCTGACCTAGGAGGAAAATGTTATCCGACAACGGAGGACAGCCAATACCCGGCCGGAAGAGGAAATGGGATAGATGGAGCTAATCACGCCTAGTCCATCAATGAATACTGTTCATCAGACAGGTGTAGACACATGGAATGAAACCATAAGAGAAGTCCATAGGGACTTGTCAGGTCTTATGATCTCACCGCTATAACTATCAGCTAAACGCCATTCAGTACGTCATTACAGTATTCAACACTTGTTAGTAAATTAACAGTTCTCTTACATCGCCCTAACGACGTACACTTGTGGGTTAACACACTGATATCACTTTTGTTATCAAGCTATTCCGAAGATAGATGATAATTCCAAAATGAAGCACGCTAATATATATATATATACTTCATACTTTCTCTTATTGCTGCGTTAAGAGGAAGTATCGCAAGAATTGAGTTTTTACCGGAAGACATATTTTGAAAACTGAATGTGAAGAACGTCATGCTGCTTTTAGGTATCGGGTGATAGTGTGACTGCCGACACTGCTGAATGATTTTTTGCATTTTTCACGATTTTTTTTAATTGAAAACTACTAAAACGATTTTCTTTAGACATGGTACCAGTATGTAAGAGGCGCGCAGTTATATATAAAATATTTTTGTATTAGAATAATTCAAAATAATAATTAAAATAGAGTTGAATTAGGAAATTAGGACACTGCTGAGTCGACATGTACCACGCTGGCATAGCAGCTAGCAACTGAATTCATTCTGGTGAGTGTCGCGGTGAGTGAAGGGTGATCCTGCGCCTGTGGCTGATCCGCGGTAAGTCCTAGCGCAGTAAGGTATTTTAAAGGTAGATGTGCGTTTGGTATGCCAGAGTGGTAGTCGCCCAGCAGATAGTAGTAGTAGTTAGTTGATAAGTGTTAGTACTTAGTTGTTAGTAGATAGTAAGCTAAGGGTTACTAAATCGGAGTTTCTAGATGTAGTTGTAAGTGGGTGTCTTATAGTTGCATAGGTATATATATATAACGGGGTATTGTTGTATTATTCTGGGTTATATGGTAGTTGCCTAGAGTGTTTAGTAAGTAGTGTTTAAGTAATTGGTCTGTATAGCCTGCTAAATGATAATAAATGTATGATTTCTGAGTTTAGTTAAATAGTGTGTAAGTAATTGGTCTGTATAGTCTGTTAAATTAAAATAAATGTATGATTTCTGAGTGTGACCTGCTTTGGGTTCCTTGGCCGAACCTTACAGTATATATTTAGAAAACAACTAAAACGATTTTCTTTTAAAGAAAAGTAAAAAAAAGATCGTAAAAAATGCAGAAAAACCATTCAGTAGTGTCGGTAGTCACACTGTCACCCAATACCTAAAAGCAGCATGACGAGCTTGACATTCAGTTTTCAAAATATGTCTTCCGTTAAAAACACAATGCTTGCGATACTTCCTCTTAACGCAGCAATAAGAGAAAGTAAAAATATTTTGAGAACTCGAAATTAGTGAAAGCTGGAAATGTTTTTTGACCTATCTATCCCTCCTACAGAAATCTTCTTCGGTTACCTCTTAGCGGCCCTATTTTATAATTAGATTCCAATGAGTTCCCCAATATGGTTTTTTCTGGAATCTAGCAGAATTGTATTTTTTAATTTAAGGCGCGTCAACATTGGCCCTGGAGCCTTCTGAATGCACTGCCGGCATCCGGACGTATTCTCTCGTTACAGATAGCACTGTCCATCACCGAACAGTGAGCTGTAGAGGCTCCTAAGAAGACAAAATCTAAGGAGCAGCACTGGACTCGAACCCGGGACCTCCGTGTGCTAGTCCAACACGCTACCACTGAGCAAATCTCTTACCTTGTATTCTTCTCATTATTAATATTAATTAGATTAATTGGACATATTACAAACATTATATTATGTTTGTTTTAATATATTATGTATCCTTTCAGCTCTCCAAAGAACTGGAACACCTTGAGCGTGAGTAAAGCGTTATTTGTTTTTTATTTAAATTTACTTCTAAATAATCTCTCTAATTATATCATCAAAATTGAATAATCTTACAATATCAAAGTTTCTAAATAATCTTTTTCCAATAATTTCTTTTTGCAGTTGATGAAAAACTCGGATTTGATTTACTAATTAAAGACCAAAAACCCCAGGCACCGCCAACGATTGAAGATACTTTAACATTTGCAATCAGGTCAGTATTATTTAGTGGAGGATTTCTCTAAAACTGAGGGTCACTTACACTCCTCGAAGGATTACAGGGAGTAAATATTAAAATTTAGGACTCCCAGTGACATCAACAACTCTCTTAGGATCTCATCCTGTTAATCTGATTTCTCCTGGGCTGACCAGCTTTCTCTGGTCTTGAACTTCTCCTACGAAGACATGTTCAAGACAGATTATACTTTGTCCCCATCCTTTTGCACTCAGTTTACCCCTTCTTTTCCACCCCTACTACATGTCATTCCCAGACATCAACAACTCTCTCACGATGTTTTAAGATTTATTTTTGGTTGGATGAATTTTATTATTGTTTTAGGGACTTTGATGAAAATCCTCAGTTCTTGGTTTTTTATTTTCTTCTGCTAGCTTTCGACTGGGGCATCAATCAACATTAGAGATCTAAGAAACCTAACAAAACATAAAGTAAAAGTTCTTTTTTTATGTATATGATAATTGCAATTAATAATTAATATATAGACCTTATTTTTTTATTTTTTGATACAAAAAATCAATACAAATCAAAATACAAAAATGAAGTATATTAGAGAGATTAAGTATATAAACTGAATTTGCTCTGTGCAAGTCTGTGTTATCACACTGTTTTGACAAAACATCCTGATGAGGGGCGAACGCCCGGAACCGGTCAATGACCACAAAAAGAAGCAGGCTATCACGAAAAATATCTCTGATGCTTTCCTGCTCTACGGAACCAACCACAACAACAGTGGCGTATATTAATTGAATAATCGTATATGTTATGTATATCTGAACCTTATCGTATCAAAAGAAAAAGCCGCCTTGTTTACGTTCCCATGCAATAGAAGTAAACACCACCTGCATTAAATACGTCATATGAGATATAGTAAACAACAAGTGGCAAAGGATATAAATACTGCCGACTTGATATGATTGTCACTCTGTTGCTCTGTTACGTAGACATACATAGTTCTTAGTACAGGCGTGTTGCCGTTCTGTTTTGTACGCTCTCATTGGTTTGATGAATAAAGTTTTTTAAAAACAATTTATCAATCCTAAAAAAATATAATTGGCGCAGTCGGTAGGACATTGCAAAAATACTTCGTTAGGACATTGCAAGAGGACATTGCAAGAAGACATTACAAGAATATACTCCGTTTGGAAACACACCCCCCAGGCAACGCAGATACGAAGAAACAACGCTTATCTTCACGGGACCCGCAAGTTGGAGGACGAATACCTTTGGCAACTTGACATCGTCGCCGGACTTAGGCATCTTCGTAGTTCTTCTTCAAGATTAGCGGCAGAACCCAACGCAAACAGGACACCCCCAGGCAACCAGAGTCACCGCCGAAGCAGTCTTCACAGAGCCAGCAAAGCTAGAGCCCGAAGTTCCGCCCAGGCTAAAACATCCCGAGTTGCAGAGGAATGGCTACCACCCTTTTATTGTAAGTCCTCCTTTGTATACTCTACATTTTAATTGTTTACGTCAAGCGAATATTGATATTGCAATTATAATTTTGTTACATCGAGAAAAAGAAAAACTTTAAAGAAAAAAAAAATTCAAAAGAAAAATTTAAAATTCAAGCGAAAATTGAAATTTAATTTAAAAGAAATTTTAATGATAAAAGAAAAAAAATAATAAAATATATTAATAGTAAATATTAATAAAAACAATAATAGAAAATATTTAATTAGCGCGAATATAAAGTAATAATAACAAAATATATATGTAATTAGCGCAAATATAAAATAAAAGAAAAGAAAAGAAAAATAAATAAAGAAAAAACAATTTATAATAATAATAAATACATAATCGACGCAAATATAAAAAACAATTTATAATAAAAACAAAAAGAAAGAAAAACATAATAAAAAAAAAAATTATTAAACAATATAATTTGTACATTAATTTTATACCAATCATTTATATAATATTTTATATGTGCATGTTAGCTTAGTAAGAATTTATATTTCACATTATATATATATTCAAATATTTACACATCAATTTAAACACATACAAATCAATTACACAAAAATGTCCATTCCAAAAATTGATAAAACATACATCAACGTAATACCCGAATTCAACGGTAACCCTAACACACTTAAAGAATTTTTAGAAACATGTGAGGAGATAATAGCATTATTTGCAGTAGCTTCACCTGCAGATCACCCACAAAATAAATTACTCTTAAGAATCTTCCTTTCAAAAATTGTATCCCCCGCGAAAGAACAAATAAGCTCAACAATTATTAGAACATGGGACGAATTAAAATTAGTATTAACGAATACATTCACAACGGGAAAAGACGATCTCACTATAACCAGAGAATTATGCGGAACCCTACAGCATAATAAAACATACTTAGAATTTTACTCAATCATTAAGGAACTAACAAACCAATACTCTAGTTACATTTTTGCACATGTACAACAAATTAATAACCGACAAATACTAATAGGAAACTTTGAAAAATTAGCACTAAGACAATTTCTAATAGGAATTAAAGAACCAATAGGAACTTCAATAAGAGCGCGAATCCCAAGAACACTAAATGAAGCCTACCAGATATTAATGAATGAATTTAATTTAAATCCTAATAAAAATAATAACAATTATATTCCACCACAAAAACAAAGATTAAATTACCCTTCGAAGCAAAACTACATTAATAAAAACACATCGTTCGAATCTAACAAACCCTTCTACCAATTTAAACCAAAACCTAGTACTTCATTTTATAGTACATTCCCACGGAATAAAACCCAGGTAACACATCAAAGTTACAAACCTACCCCAATGTCGATAACAACAAACACTACGTATAGACCCAATACTAAAATGAGAAATACTTATAGTAGAAACCAGGCGTTACAACGAATACCCGAAGAAATAAATAATACGGAAAATTTTAAATACAAAGCCCCCAGAGAAAATAATACCCCTATTGAACCCAATGACTACAATCATTTTTTAGAAATAAGCAACCCCAGTACGTCGGAGAAAACATGAGCACCACGGAAACCCATCCTTATAGTAGATTACCCTATCTACAAATGAGAAATTATTTATTCTTAATAGACACAGGATCTTCGATTAATTTAATAGATAAAAACTTAGTAAAAGAAAATAAACTCCCCATATATAAAGAAAACTTTCAAATTAAGACCGCCACAGGTAAAACGACAGGAACCGAATACACTTATATAATTATTGAAAAAACTAAAATAAAATGTTACATATACAACTTCCACCAAAATTTTAACGTACTTTTAGGAATAGACGCATGTACAAAATTAAACATCATAATGAATATAGCAAACGATACGGTAATAATAAAACATAAAAAATTCAAACTTCAATACTTAAACAATTTATTCGAAATACAGTTGAATGAAAATAAAGAAATTACTAATCTACGGACTGATCATTTAAATAAAGAGGAAAAGCAAGAACTAACTAAATTAATTAAGATATTTAACGATTTATTCCCTAAACAAAATGAAAAACTAAGTTTCACTAACAAAATAAAACACAAGATACAATTAACCGACGACCACACTATTTACTCAAAATCGTATAGATACCCAGAAGTTCACAAAAACGAAGTCAAAAATCAAATTGACAATTTATTAGAAAACGAAATCATCCAAGAATCTTATTCACCCTGGTCCTCACCCATTTGGATCGTACCTAAGAAAAAGGATGCCAGCGGAAAAGAGAAATTTCGTGTGGTGATCGATTACAGAAAATTAAATGAACGCGCACTATAGATGACAAATTCCCTATCCCCAATATCACAGACATACTAGATAAACTAGGAAAGTCCATATACTTCACTACATTAGATCTAGCCAGTGGTTTTCATCAAATAGAAATGAACGAAAAAGATATCCCTAAAACCGCCTTTTCAACAGACTTCGGACACTACGAATTTAAACGCATGCCGTTCGGATTAAAGAATGCCCCTAGCACATTTCAAAGACTCCTTAATTCCGTTCTACAAGGATTAATAGGAAAAATATGTTTTGTATACCTCGACGACATAATAATAATCGGCACTTCACTCCAAGAACATTCCCAAAATATCGAAAAAGTATTCAAAAGACTCCGAGAGTCAAACCTTAAAATTCAAATCGACAAATCGGAATTTTTTCGTAAAGAAGTAGCATATTTAGGACACGTAATTACAAAAGATGGTGTAAAACCTAACCCTGACAAAATTGAAGCGATAAAAAACTACCCGATTCCAAAACAACAAAAGAAATAAAATCATTTTTAGGACTAATCGGATACTACAGAAAATTTATCGATAACTTCGCGAAATTAACAAAACCATTTACCAATTGTTTAAAAAAAGGCAAGTCAATAAATATACGCGACCCCGAGTACATCGAATGTTTTGAAAAATGTAAAAATTTATTGAGTAACGCACCAATCCTACAATACCCAGATTTTAGTAAAAAATTCACATTAACGACCGACGCATCGCAATATGCATTAGGCGCAGTACTTTCACAAAACAATAACGGAAAAGATTTACCCATAGCTTACGCCTCGAGAACATTAAACGAACATGAAATCAATTATTCAACGATAGAGAAAGAACTTTTAGCAATCGTTTGGGCAACGAAATATTTTAGACCGTACCTTTATGGCACGAAATTTACAATCAAAACGGATCATAAACCACTTACATGGTTATTCTCACTCAAAGACCCTAACTCTAAACTAACGCGATGGAGAATAAAACTAGAATTTAATTATGACATACAGTATAAAAAAGGTTCAACTAACACTTACGCAGACGCATTAAGTAGATCAAAACCAGAAACAATTCCCCAAAAAGAAGAAATAAATGTTCAAGAAGATAACAGTAGCATAATAGCGGTATATGACGAAAATGATTCCGGAAATACAATACACTCAGACGAAGAATACCCAATCAGCGGTATCACATATACAGAAAACCCTGTAAATATAGGCAGAAACCAAATAATCGTATATAAACATTTAAATGAGACGGAAGTAAATATCAAAAATTTATTCAATAATTCAAAAAAGAGAATAATAGCAAAAATTAAATCTACTGACCTAATTAACAAAATTTGTAAATTTATTAGAGAATATCTTAACCCCAAATATAAATACTACGCATATTTTACAGAAAATCTAGACCTTAATTTTAATGATATATTACACAAATACTTTTTACCCAAAGGAATACAAATCCTTAAATGTTCAAAATACATAGACGATATAGAAAACCAAATTGAACAAATTGAAACTATAAATAATTATCATTTAGGAAAAACAAATCATCGTGGCATAATAGAAACGTATGAAAAATTAAAAAGAAAATATTATTGGCCTAACATGATTAAAACAATACAAACATACATAAATAATTGCGAAACATGTTTAAGGAACAAATATGACACAAATCCAATTAAAACAAACGATAATTTAACACCGACACCATCGGAACCATTCCAAATAATTAATATAGATACTTTAACGTTAGAAAAAACAAAATTTTTAACAATTATAGATCAATTTACCAAATTCGCACAAATCTATCATTTACCAAATGTAAACGCCCAGGACGTGTTAAACGCATTATTAAAATTCTTTGCAAACTATAAAATACCCAAAACCATAATAACCATAACAATCAACTAATTAAAGATTTATTAAATCTTCACAAAATAAAATTAAACATAAGATAACCCAAAATCAAATTCCCCCATCGAGCAATAATTGAACACCTTCGGATCATGCAAGATCGAGAAGAATTTAAGAAAGAAAACCTTTTCATAAAAATCAATTACGCATTAGTAGCATATAATAATTCATGGCATTCTACAATAAAAGAAACCCCCGTAGACATATTATTCGGAAAAAATAAAATATTTGATACCAAAGGTCATACCAATCAACAAATTATTCATGAACATAAGAATAAATTAAAAGAATTAAACAAAATAATTACGGAAAGAATAAAAGCAGAAAAACGAAAACGCGTAAAACCTAATATAAACCCCGAAAGATTACCCAAAAAGGTATATATTAAAGAACACCCTCGTAGGTATAATAAAATCTCGAATATCGCATTTAAACCCATGAACGTAGATTCTTATAATAAAGAAAAAGGAATAATTATAACTTCGGACAATAAAAAACGAAGAATAGATAAAATAAAGAAACCCCGAATGTTCACAGATTAATAATCCTGCCCCAAATTTGGAAAGTAGTTACTACTACACAGAATAACATTATTGAAGACATCAGCGACACTACAGGAACATTACTAACAGACCTAGGCAAAGGTAAAATTCAAATTTCCAATTACCAAATATATTACTATTACCCCTTATCTGAATTAAAAACTGAATATTATAAAATAACACGAAAAATCAACGAAATAACCAATACGATTGACGAAAAAACCACGTCAACCAGGTCACTTGAAAATTATATAAATCTCTTAAAATATCATAAAAACAAATTACAAAATAAATATAATATATTATTCCCAAATTTAAGATACCGTAGAGGATTAATTAACGGACTTGGTTCAATCATTAAACAAATAACAGGAAATTTAGATTCATACGACGAACAGAAATACGACTCATTATTTAAACAAATTGAAGAAAATCAAAAAATCCTTAATTCTCAAAACGTTAACAATCAAAGATATATGAAAGAATTCACAGAAGAATTCAACAAACAAATAAATAATATTAAAACTAATGAATTAATTATTAAAAGCGAAATTATGAAATTTCACCAATATTTAAAAGATCATTCTGACAAAGACATTTATTACCAAACAATCATATTATTACAAACATTAATACATAATATAATCTCTATAACTACATTACTAGAAGAAATTGAAACATCCCTAACATTTTGTAGTATCAATACACTACATACATCGATAATTAACCCAAATGCATTAATAAACCTAACAAACAAAATCAATTTAGAATCAAAAATAAAATTAGAAAACACCCTTCAATTAAGAAAATTAATAAAACCCTATTGTAAATTAAACGACGACAAAATATCAATTATATTAGATATCCCCATTTTTGAAGATAAAGAATACGAAATATATCAATTAACTATAACCCCCATCCTTAAAAATAACAATTTTTATATGATTAACTTAAACCCACAAATGTTAACAAAAGACAACAATAACAACGTATATAAAATCATGAACTGTTTAAATACCAGAGAAAGATATTATTGTAAAGATTTAGTTAAAACAGAAAATTTATGTATTGAAGATATCATTAATAATAAAGAATTAACCAATTGTATGTATTATAAAGCAATCATTAATTATAATGTTTATAAAATAAAGAATAATAATAATATAATAATTATTAACCCTGATGGAAGAAATATTAATATTAACTGCGATAATAAAATAATAAACCTTGTGAAAAAAGGAATATATAAATTAAAAAATAATAATTGTATCATCGATAATAAAAAATACGAAAATATTGCCATAGGAAAAGAAATCCTTATGGATTACAATTATAATTATAATAAAAAGAATAAAAACATTAAAATAAATAATTATACAGAAATTGTATTAAATGAATTAAATAAAATAAATCTAAAACCCAAGGAGGTAAAAGAAATAAAAGACATTGTATATTTAAATAACTCTTATAATTTTGTAATTTTATATATTTGTATAACAATAATTGTATTATTAATTTTTGTATATTTTATACTCTATAAAAAATGTCTAAATAATATTTTTGTAAGGACGAAACAAGGAAATGGGCAATCACCACCCAAAATTTCTCTCTAAAGAGGGGAGGTGTTATGTATATCTGAACCTTATCGTATCAAAAGAAAAAGCCGCCTTGTTTACGTTCCCATGCAATAGAAGTAAACACCACCTGCATTGAATACGTCATATGAGATATAGTAAACAACAAGTGGCAAAGGATATGAATACTGCCGACTTGATATGATTGTCACTCTGTTGCTCTGTTACTTAGACATACATAGTTCTTAGTACAGGCGTGTTGCCGTTCTGTTTTGTACGCTCTCATTGGTTTGATGAATAAAGTTTTTTAAAAACAATTTATCAATCCTAAAAAAATATAATTTATTCACAGAAGAGAATGATATTTTATGTGTCATGTTCTGTTCGATAGTTCTCTGTTGATGGACTAGGGTCGCTAGTCGAAAGGTAGAAGAGGAAAAAATTAAAACAAAGGACAGAAGATTTTCATTAAAATATCCCCAAACCAAACGTTTTTGGCTTCCGAAATATAATTCCTAGTGTCATTAGAAAAAATGTTCAGAAGGAAGAAAACTCAGTAACAAAGTGATTCTAGGATATAGTGGAACCAAGAAAATAGTATATGAAAACTTAACCAAGTGAAGCCTGCAATTGTTTTGAACAAGTAAGAAAATTAATTTTTGGGGGTTGTCCAAGAAAATTTTATAAAGGGAGCCGTTTGCAGGAGATTGCAAGAAAAACCGACTCTGGCCTAACGTTGTTAAGGACCAAATGGGTGGCAGCTACGCATTGACAAAAGAAGATGTGTTAATTACAGAGTTATGGCAGAAAACGTTTTTGAACAAGAACTTGGGGAAAATTCCTTAATAAACTTGAATTGACAAAATTAATGGTACTATATTATATGGATCCAATAAATGGATCCTGCTGACGTAAGAAAGCAATCAGCAAAGGGTTGACAAGGAGTTATTATGAGTACTCCAAGGAACCTTATTCCAACTATGTGATCAGTCAGCAGAGAAGAAACAAGAGTACCAATTCGAAGCAAATCGTTATAAAGAGAGGCTAGTGGCTAACCAGAAAAAATGGCCCTCCAATGAAATTCATGTTAGATGCGGAATTGTTATCTAATCGGAAGATTGGGTCCGTCTGATGTGACCTGGTAATTAGCTCCGGTGTTACATGGAAGGTTACAAAATGGATGATTGGACTGGAGTTGCGGTCTATTTTGACACAGGGGATAACTAGGCAGTATTTCTTGGTGAATGGACCGCTGTTTTCCAGGCTGATGATGATGCTATTCTTTGTTGTATTTTGGATGAGAGGGTACGTGACACAAAAGGTGTTTGTATCTGCTCGGACAGTCAAGTTGCGTTGAAGGTGCTGAATTCATGAGTCTTTACTTCCAAGTTGGTACTAGAATGTTCTAAAAGATTGGAAGAATATCTTTCTTGAAGAATGTATTTATAATCTGGGCGCCAGATCATATGGGAATTTTTGGGAATGAGGAGGTGGAGGTTTGCCAAATTAGGCGCCTCTCTCCCTTTCATTGATCCGAGCTTGCTGTTGGTGTCACAGTCTGTCAAGCTTCCAGCCATGATAGTTTCACACAATTCATCGCTATGGATGAGCACAGTAGGTTGTCGGCAGTCTATGATGCTCAATGGGGACCGGACAGGGCTGTTCGTGAGATGTTGCTGTGTCTTTCATGGACTACTCTCGGGCATCTGGTTGGATTCCCTTACTGGGCTTTGTCGTTTAAGGAGACACCTCTACATAATGGGGTCTTGCCAAACCTCTTTTGTAGAGTTTGTGAGACAGAGGAAAAGTCATTCATCCATCTTAGATGACAGGTTTGCTTAGATTGTGAGAAAATTAGTTTCAGGACCTTTGGTCGGAACAGGATGTCTGTGGAAGAGCTTAGGCTATTTCTCTATAAGGTTATGGTCCGATTTGTTCAGACTGCGGTGAATTTGGAGCAGAGAAAACTGTTTTTCTATTTATTTGTTTACAGCTTGGATGATGTTGAAGAAGATAGCGAACCAATCTTGCCAACTGATGAAACTTTCAAAATATATTCACATAATTGGAATTTTGGGAAGGGACCGTTAAAGGAGGCTCACCGAATTCATAGGTATTTAATGATTTCTCCTTTATAATTAACAAGTATTATAATAATTAAAGAGCATACTATTTACCAAATGTTCCAAGATATTTAATTTACAAAAAGTAAACTCACATTACTTAGGTAATTTACAAGCGTGTTAAACATTCACATTACTTACTGTAAATATCAAGATTTTCTTTCTACCTGGAATGTTTAACAAACATATAGTTGCCCTTAACTATATATATTTGTCAGATAGCAGTACATTACACCATATTAGTATTAGGATCAGGTAGTGACTGAGTTTATATAGCAGACCGCATGACTGCGCCACTATCTAGCTAGAAACATATATGATTGTGCAATTTACAGTTTTTAAGTCTTAGCTCCTCATTAGGAGGGTTTTGATTATATACGTTGCAACCTTTCCGCTATAATCTCTCAGCTGAACAATTCCACCAATCAGATGCTGATTTGAAACTGATTGGTTGAAATTATTGAGTTAGTGCGACTGTTAGGGATTTTTTTTCTTTCTTTAAGCTATACTAAATTGTATTTTTTTTTCAGACTAATGCATCACACTGCTTGCAAAAAGAAAGGATTGCTTCCAGATTTTCCAAGAGATCGAAAATATTTGCCAAAATTAAATCTGAAAATGTAAGTAAAGTTCAAAAATTAGCCAATACTAGCATCACTCAAGTGGGCCTTTGTTCAATAGTGCACAAAAGCGGACCAAGTAACTTATTGTTTGTTATTTTAAGATACAACTGATGGTGTATGAAAATATAGAAATTATATTCTCAAATATGAAAATTGGGAATATGTAAATATAGTATGGTAAAAGCCTGAACGTTACAAACCAGATTAGGTATCCGTCCTCATAATTTGGATACTTTGTCCTATTACTTTCTCTTACGCCCAATAAAAGGAAATATTGAATTGAGTCAAAGTTTCCGTATTGAGTTTTCACCAAAAATATACGTTTTGAGGAGGTTTCCTGAATTCATAAAAGTGGCTTTTAGAAAATGGACTATATATATATATGTGTGAACAGCATACCTCAACAACCAAAAACTCGCTAGAAGTTCAAACTTGATATTCCGTTTAGGTATCACCATGGGAACTGACAGCAAGTTATGTCTAAAAACATCCGGGTTGAGACCGCGTTAGTGTTTAGCTAATAACCGACGTTTCGCCCATGTTGCAATGGCCCTCTTCAGGCCGTTAACCTTGAAAGCCATGGGTCATTGCAACATGGGCGAAACGTCGGTTTTTAGCAAACCAATGACTCGTGTTTTTCATGGCAATGGATGCGGATACCTAAAGGATATAGTAAGTATCTGCCACAGTTCCTCAACTGAAAGTACCGCCATACTAAAGAGTTTTTTCATTTTTGTCCGATTTTCTCAAAAATGGATCCAACGATTTTCTTTAAACTTGATACATCAACTACAGAGTCATTTTATCTAATCTAATTAGCTTACCTTGTACATTAAAATTGTTTAAAACTTCCAGTAGTTTCTCTGTTGATACAGTCGTAGGCTTGTCGGAAATCCATGAAGAGGAGCCATAGGGGAACATCATATTCATAGCATTTTTCAAAAATCATTCTCATACTGAAAATGTGATCCATCGTCCCCCTATTTTTGCTAAACCATACTGGTAGTCTCCTAAAGTACCTTCTGCATAAACCATCAGTCTTTTCGCAATTAAGCAAGGTAGTATTTTATAGCCGAGATTTAATAAAGCTATACCCTTGTAGTTGCTACAGATAAGCTTGACACCCTTTTTATATAGTGGGCAAATACTTGCAATCTCCCATTCTTCCAGCATTTTTTCTCGCTCCCAGACTGACCATATCAGGTGATAAATCCGCTTCCCTATCTCCACACCTGCGTATTTCTACAATTCAGCCTCAATTATATCTACACCTGGGGCCTTATTGTTTTTTAGTGTTGATATGAACTCCTCTACTTCTTCCATTTCAGGTGGTTCTATAACATCGTCAGTCTCTCTATCACTACTTTTTCCTCAAGTGAACTCCTTGATCAAATTCTTCTCATTCATCACTGTTTACATTCAAGAATCTTGAGAAGTACTGGGCTCACCTTCTGACTATTTGTTCCTTACCTGCTAATAAACGCCCCTATTCATTTCTGAGAAATCCCACCTGTGGCTGAAAACTTTCCTACTTTGTTCGAGCTCTTTATAAAATGTTTGCTCTCTTCCCCCTTCATATGCTGACTGTATCTCCTCTAGCTTGGTCTTTCCTCATTCGCTTTTTCCTTCTACAGACTGCCCTAGCTAACTGCGTCTTTGAAAAAACTTCATCTGAGCTTTATTTCTTTCACCTTTTGACATTCTTCATCATACAATACGTTTCTCTTATACTTATTTCTTTCCCCTAACACTTCTCTAGCCCTTCGGCTGTATGCTTCTTTTCATTGACCTCCAATTCTCTCCCATATGCTCTATAAGTTCTGCTTCTCTTTTTAACTTCTTCTCTATATCTTTTTAACATTTCCTCATTTTTTAGTCCTTTTAAATTAAACCTTTTATCCTCTTCCTTTTTTGCTTATATTCGTATGGCAATTTTTGTCGGAATTTTCTTCGCACTAGCATATGGTCTGACTTATATCCGCACCCCTCATGCTTCTTACATCCATTATATACGTCTCATGTCTGGAGTCGATCAGCACATGATCTATTTGATTTTTTGTATTTCCATCGTGAGAAATCCATGTTTCCTTATGGATATCTTTATGAGACAAAAAGGTACTCTAGTTATTCTCATTTCTTTTCCTGAGACAAAATCTATAATTCTGACACCATTGTCATTGCTGGTATCATGCTCACTATGATTTCCAACAGTTGGTCTAAATTCTCTTTCTTTGCCTACCTTTCCATTAAAAACATGGTGGAGGAGTAGATTATGTAAGTTCTTTCAAGGCAGTCATAAAAAGCATCCTTTTTTTCTTTCCCATCTTCCTCTGTAGACGTATGTACAATGATTAGCGATATTTTGAAAAATCTGCCGCGTAGTCTTAAAACGCAGACTCTTTCATGAATAAGGTCACCACCTACCATTATATGCTTACACCTTTTATAATCATAAAGCCGGTTCCAATAATATTATCTTGACTACCATGGTTTATAAGAGTGAAATCTTTCAAATCAGTATCTTGGTGTCGCTTCATCGTATTTCCTGTAAGGCTGCAACATCTATTTTGTACTTTAAGAACTCTTGCAATCTCTTACTTATGCCTGGTTGAAATAAACTTCTTACATTACAAGTACCGAGAGTCATGTTTCCTTTAACCCGCCTATGTCTATTTCCATTTAAAGCAGTCGGATTTATCTCTGATTGTCTTGGATTCGTAATCACAGAAATTTAAGGTGAGAGAGTGATTGCCGCTGTACCCGAGTCTGCTAGTGGGGCTGCCACTTTTAGGCCAGCAGACTGGCTCTCCCAGCTCCTTCAGTTATTTCTAGTTGTCATAAATAGCAATGCCAGAGACGACTTAGCTGCAAATAGGTCCAGTCAGGTTGGAGCCAGGATGTCTCCCTTTTAGTCGCCTTTTTCGACACGCAGGGTTTATGGTGGGCTTATTCTACCCCTAGCCCACTGAGGGAATACTATCATCTACATAATATTAATTACAATGAAATTTGATGCCAAAATTCCGAATTTGCAGAAAAGTGGACTTTTCTGAACAGGTTTTTCACTTTTCTGTAATATTCTCCATAAACACACCGACAGTTTAAACATCTAGTAAGAACTATAAGTGTGATGACAATTCGCCATTTCTGTAAATTGCGGTAAGAGCAAGGCGTATGGAGTATTTCATACCAGATTTTTTTTTTAAACGAATTCAGTGAAGGCAGTGGAGGGACCATAAGATAAATCTTCATATAAGAGGACACGGGCCGGCATTCATGTAAAAAAAGGGATAGAGTTCCCGAAAAAACAATAATTGTGTAAAAATACTTTTTTTGTTTGGTAAAAGAGAGTTAGCTTGGACTGTCATGGCTGACACTGCATTACAAACCCCTTCCAACTACCACCCTTTGTACACTAAAATGATACTCATTTACATTGATAGTTTATCGAATTACAGTTTGCTTTTCTTATTACTTAAATTAAAGCACTAAATAAAATAAATAAATATTATTATTGTGTATACTTACACAAATGTCTGATTTTTCTATTAACAAGCAACTGATTCTGAAGATACATTCAGTTCACTTGTGATTTCTCAAAGAACTTGCAAATAGCTTGAACTATTCTTTACTCACAAGTATCACACATTTTGTTTCAATTTTGGACGGGCAAATGAACATTTATACCTGTAAAAAATGTTTTGATTGCATAAAAAGTTGTTTATAAAACTCTTACTTATAAATGTAGTAATAACCATGTATCTGACCTACTAAGAGAAGTCCGTGTCTCACAATTCGTGTAAAAAGTGACCGCTGACCGTTATTTTTGAAAGTGGTTGATTTGAACGTTATTTAAAAAAAAACATGATGTGAAAGAACTTAAATAGAAAGCATCATGATACTGTAGAGAATTGAAAAGTGTGGCAAAATTTAAAAAATGATTGGAAAAATTGAAATGAATGTATAAAAAAAAAAAATTATATATGCGTAATGTATCGGATATGTAAGATATGTATAAATCGATATGTAAGAAATCGGAAGCATAGTAGTTGCATCTACAAGAAGGTTGGTAGTTTGGTGGGGGTATCAGCCATGACATTCTAAGCTAACTCACAATTACTTTCTCTTGCGCCTAGTTAGAGAAGTATTGTTTTAATTTTAACTACGATTTTTAAATTTATTTTTGACTTTTTCTATTTTCGAAAGAGATTTTGCTGCCTATAAAAGAAACGCAAAATAAATTAACTGGAAATAAAGTTTTTTTTTTAATCCTAGACCCAACGTTGGCATAAACGCCATCTGGCTTGTGCCCAATATCTGTGAACCAGCGGGTCTTGCTGGATGTTCTTTTGAATGTCATGGAGAGAGCTGGGCATTGTAGTAAATGCTGCGCGTCCATTTCCTCCAAATGACATAATGGGCGTAAAGGCGTTTTTTAAGATGCTTATTTAGGCAGTCGTTGCCAGTTATTACCTAAAAAGCGCCACTGTTTCTCGCCGGGTCAAATTTAGGTGAATTTATCCTTTCTTTGCTGTCAGGAACTCCTATTTTTTTTCCTCTTGCGGGTGCTTCCTGCCTCATTTTCTCTTTAATCTTCATGGCAATTGCAATCTGCCTCTTCGCTGTTTGCATCGGGAACGATGGATCTAGCTGACACATTTTTGCACCTTCACGACTCATTCGATCTGTTTCCTCATTACTCGGATTACACAGTGACTTGGTATCCATTGTAAGAAGGCAGTTTTTCCTTGGTCCCTAATTTGCTGTCCGAACTGCAAGCATTTCTGTAGTGTTATCGTCGTCCAAGAGGTAGTACCCAAGGTCGAAATGGTCGCTTGTGAATCCACCAAGATCACGGTATTACACTCCTGGCGAGTTTTAATTTCCAGAAGTGAAGCATTAAGTATCATTTTGAGCGTTGTTGGAGATTGGTACAGTTCATAACATTTACCTGCAGATTGCGCAGGTGAGTGGAAGATTGGTGATATGGATAATTTTTTCCTTGTTTTGGAATACACTACATTTTTATGTATCCGTTCCAAACTGAATGTTAGGCATAGTCTGTACTTTAATATAGGACAAAATTATTAACAATTTGACCGAGGAAATGAACAGAAGTGAAATGCAATAACAACTCGATAAAATAGAATTTTTTCATTATTATTATTATTTTAGCATTTAAACAATCCTAAGTGCAAATGTATATATAAAATAAACATGAAAATGTTTTCCAGGGGTCAATATTATCACCGTTTTGGCCCATACAGTAGATGTGAATTAAGTTATGAAGAAATGGCAAAAAAAGCTGCAACTACTGTAGATAGAAAATTTTCCACGGAAAGTTTACCAGCGGTATTACCAAAAAGTGTTCAACATATTAAACCAAGCATGACACTTAAAAAGTAATTTTCATCGTTTTTATTTTTTAAAGGTTATATTTACATATAGGTATTCAGTCTATAGAAAAAAAATACATACTTTAGTTGATTCGGTAACATATTTTAAATAAACTTAGCTCAACAAAAGATCCATAATTTATCCAAAAGAGGACAACTTTAAAAGATTTCTATAGTGTATAAAAAAAAACACAAAAAAAAACAGATTACGTGCAGAACCACCAATAAAAATCTAATTAATATTAAATTTGTAGCTTAAATATTATGCCTGGTATTTTATCCGTCGCACCATGCATATTCATTTTGTTCCTGACCGGTTTCGGATTTTCATCCATCATCAGAGCAAATTCTCTTGATAAAACCAACAAATCAACATGTATGAGTTAACAGAAACATTAAGTTAAGTCAACTCTCTACACGAACTTGGTGAATTTGCTCTGGCGATGGATGAAAATCCGAAACCGTTTAGGAACAAAATGAATATGCATGCTACGACGGATAAAATACCAGATGTTATCCAACATTGCGGACCCATCCACATATTAATTATTTGTTTACATTGATATTTCCCTTACCAGACACTGGTAGAACTGGTAGGGGACACTGGTATATCCCACTACTTGACTTGTTTGTCAGTCCCCTCCACCCCATAGACAATTATTTGAAAATTTAATTAAATATTATTCAATTTTTTATTCTAACTAAGCAAACTGGAGAAGAGAGGGAGTTCCACTCTCCAGATAACTCATTTTTCCAATTTTTTTTTTTTTATTGTTTTAATTTTACAATCTTTGACCACTACTTAGTAGATTCTATGGTTTAAGTGGATTTATATATATACACAGGGTGTAACAGCAACCTCTGGCAATACTTCGGGATAAGGTTTGTCACTTTATTTGGAACAAAAAATTTCTAATAAACCATGGTCCGATTCGTTCGGCTTCAAAAGTTATTCTTCATTTTGGAAAATTTTCAATTTTCCTACTTTTTCTCATAAAATTGATTATATCTCAAAACGTTTTTAACATAAATCATATTCAATTACATCTTTGGAAAGAGCATTAAATTTCCTATAAGAAACAGAAGTTATATTTTAATTGAATTAATTATAATTCAATTACCGATCAGTTTCCTCGGTTGTTTATTCTCACAGAACCGGTTTCCCCTAGTCTTTAATACGCTGCTTATATGGTTTCCTGTTAGGCCAACGGCTAGCATACTCAGCGGCAGCTTCCGCGCTGCCGTTACAAAACCCACAAATAAAAACCATATCTCGCTATTCTATGACAAAGAAATCTGGCATTTTGAATGTATGACCAGCTAAATCACGACTAAATGTTTCAGTTTATTAGAATTAGACGAATTTTTATCGTGAGATAACAATTCCAAGGTTCATTACAGGATTATTAATTAATCTTGTGATATTTTTGTAACAGCTCTCAATTTTCATTTTGTGTTTTTTTTTTATATTTATTTCGCATTTTCTTTAAGAATACAATAAAGAAACCCCACGATATTATTATCGTTGGAAAGCTGGTGAAATGTAGATATTTTTTCTGTAACCGGACCGTACGCTAGCCTTAAAGAAATTTATAAGAAAATACTATGGAAAAGTGGTTTTTTAACAGTCGAAGCGCTGTAGAGTTGAGTTTAATGTCTCTGAAATTCAAATTAAATATTAATTAAAATAAATATTAATTCAATTAAAATAAAACTTCGTATAGAGTGATGATACAGAAGAAGCGCACAAGGACAGTGCAGGAGAATTATAGGGAAGCAAGGAAGATAGAAAAGAGGATCCACAGACAGAAAAAGAGAAAGTTCATGCAAAAGCAACTCGAGGAGATCGAGGAGTATAAATGTAAAAAGCTTAGTAGGGAAATGTATAAGAAAGTCAATAACACTAGACAGGTATTTAAGCCGAGAACCAATGCCTGTAGAAGCAAAAACGGTGAGATTGTCAATGATATTCCGGGAGTCTTAAAAAGGTGGACGGAGACTTTGGTGACCTGCTCGGGAGCCATGAGGAAGTGGAGGTGGGTGTCGAGGAGGAACCCCTTAATGCAGAAGATGATAGGGAGGAACTTCTCCCGTCCTATGATGAGGTGATTGATGCCCTAGAAAAATTAAAAAACAACAAGGCGGCTGGATCTGATGGTCTACCTGGCGAACTGTTTAAGTGTGCTGGACAAGACTTTATCAAAGAACTGACACACCTCTTGGAGAACATATGGGCCCAAAACAGAATGCCTGACGACTGGAATACTGGTGTATTATGTCTGATTCATAAAAAGGGAGACCCCCTTATTTGTGATAATTATAGAGGCATCTCCTTATTAAACACCGCCTACAAGATTTTGTCAAACATAATATTCAGTAGGATGCTACCCTATGTGGAAAATAATATTAAGGATTATCAATGTGGCTTCACTAAGGGAAAATCCACCTCTGACTAGATATTTACGTTGCGACAAATTTTGGAAAAAACCACTGAGTATGGCATTACGACACATCACCTCTTCATAGACTTTCAGACAGCCTATGATAAGATTAATAGAAATATGCTGTATAGAGCAGTGCATGATCTTGATATCCCGAGAAAGCTAATTGAAATGGTTAAGGTCACCATGTCCAACCCTAAATGCAAAGTGAGAATACAGTCTTCCCATTCGGAGCCATTACAAACAATGAATGGATTACAGCATGGAGATGCTTTGGCATGTCTGCTGTTTAATATTGCACTTGAGAAAGTAATACGAGATTCCCGTATTCAGACGAACAGCCATGTCTTCAACAAACAAGGCTTATGCAGATGATATTGATATCGTAAGCCGGTCGGAAGTTGGAATTAGAGAGGCGTTCGAAGCATTAGAAGCGTCAGCTAAAAAATTGGGACTCGTAGTAAATGAAAAAAAGACCAAGTATATGGTAGTTGTTGGAAGTAACTGCTCTGCTCCTTATATGCAAATTGGAAACTACAAGTTTGAAGTAGTTCAGGGTTTTGTTTATCTGGGTACATATGTAAATTCCGAAAATAACCTCTCAAAGGAAATTGAAAAGAGAATAGCGTCAGCTAGTAGATGTTATTACGAACTCACCAAACATTTTAGTTCCAGACTAATTTCTCAAAAAACCAAGACTACTTTATATAAAACTTTGGTTCGATCGATATTAACTTACGGTTCAGAATGCTGGACACTTAAAAAAGTGGACGAGCAAAGGATTGCCATTTTTGAAAGGAAAATTTTAAGGCGGATTTATGGACCAGTCCAAGTTAATGGTGAATGGAGAAGGAGACATAATCAAGAGCTTTACAATAAATATAAAGATAATACTGCAGTGCAAGTAATCCGCATTAATAGGCTCCGGTGGGTGGGACATGTTCTAAGGATGGAAGACAACAGAATGCCGAAGAGGATTATGAATTACCGTGTCATCGGTGTCAGAAAGGTTGGACGCCCAAAGGCTCGATGGATGGACCAGGTTGGAGGAGATGCAACCAGGCTAGGCGCGCGGAATTGGCGTTCTATGGTTTTGGATAGGGACGATTGGGGTCAATTTCTTTTGGAGGTCAAGGCTCGACCCGGGCTGTAGCACCAGGGAATGAATGAATGAATGAAAATAAAACTTGTGTTTCTTATAGGAAATTTAATGCTCTTTCCAAATATATAATTGAATATGATTTATGTTAAAAACTTTTTGAGATATAATCAATTTTATGAGAAAAACTAGGAAAATTAAAAATTTTCCAAAATGAAGAATAACTTTTGAAGGCGAACGAATCGGACCATGGTTTATTAGAAATTTTTTATTCCAAATAAAGTGAAAAACCATATGCCGAAGTATTGCCAGAGGTTGCTGTTACACCCTGTACATATATTTTTAACAAACGTTTTGACCATAACGGACTATTGATATAATTGTTATTTCTATCGCAATGTATTTCAACAGTCCACCCTAGCTACAATTTTAACTTAAGAAATGTAGAGTTTATCCTCAACTTTGAATCCATTTGTTACGTGAATCTCTGGACCATGCTTGATTTTTCATGGCTAAACAATATTCTTACAATTTCATTGTATCTTTTCGAATAAGTTGTTTCCAGATAAAGTAAATAAATAAAAAAAACAGACTTCAGTCCCTACAAAATTGACTTTGCTAAGCATTGAAAGAAATGGATATCAATTCATGTATTCATTAAAATTCATTCATTTATTTACATCCTCCTCTGAGGATGTAAAATTGAGAATAATAAACTCTGAACCATTTTAATTCATCAACAGTAGTGAAGAGTACTATGAGGCCGCTACTTTTATTAAAACATGCACTCATGATTTTTAAAGGAATAGAACGCTGTCGCTGGAGATAACAATCGACGGATTGACTGTAGTGATCACTAGGTCGTGATAGCGCGACTATAAGCTGAATGCTGAGTCTCTGTTTGGGGTTTGAAAAATAAGTTTCTGGCAATAGGTGGCTGAGGTATGCACGTAGACCTTCGTCTGTCTACAAAATGGAGCAGATATTAAAAAGGTGGAAGCTATGGAGTTCTTAGTACCATCGCTATTTTATATATGGATTATGAGTTTAGGATTCAGTATGGATGCTGGGTATTGGATTGCAATAATTCAGTGCACGGAAACCTCAAGATTTCTAAGTAAAGAAAGAAGCGGAAAATTTATCGTAGATAATAGAAAGCATAGTGTGACCTGTACACTCTCAAAGAAGTATTCCAGGAATTAGAGGTGCTTGAGATTTCTGGAGAAGGTCGACTGAGAGAAAACAATAAGGAACACAGGGCACGAAAGAGAGTGGATAGTGAGATTATATTAGTGTCCTTAAACGTGCTCTTACTTGGCACAATCATATATTAAGAATGACAGACAAAAGATGGTCACTGTAATCTTAATGTGGTGGTAACCAAATTTTAGAGGAAGAAGAGTAAGACCAAAATCAGAGTATGTGGTCCAAGAGATAGAGACTGTGTAGGAATTTGATCCGATACTGGTCATCATAAAGCCGATACAAGTTAAAATAATTCACTTTCCGGACATGTGAGCGTATAACTAACTTAGCATTCATTTCTCCAGAGATTTCTATTCCTTGTTTTGATTAGACTTCTAATTCGATTTTAAAATATTCATTTAATATTAAAAAAACAACTAAGAAAACAGAAAAGCACAGCTAAGAATTTTCTTTTTCTCCGTGGAACTAGAACTACTGTCTCTTTCGGTTATAGTTAACCCTTAACTAGTGCAGCGACTGTGAAGCTGTGTAACTACTATTATGGGTCAACTTGGACCTGCTTACCATTTTTGTATACAAAAGACGAATTCAAAGGATATTGAATAGTTACATGATGATTAACAAGATGTTTCAAATAAATGGAATAATTTAAAAAATAAGAAGAAATAATTTAAGTAATTGTTCTGCATCATTGTCTTCCTCAGCTCGTAATTCTGAATTTATATACGCGATTAAATCACTATAATACCATCCACCAACAGAAATCCTTCATCTGCCATTTTAAATGAAATTAAAAGTAAACAAACTAATTTATAGCCTACTAAACAACAAAAGAGTAGTTGGATTATGGTGCTGCTGCCTGTCGCAGTTTAAAAAATACTAAGGAAAAAAAAATTATGTGGGACATATTCAGCCCATAGTAGTAGTTGAGGGTTTTATAATCGATTACTACTCATAAAATCGTTTTCGACTGCGATTTTCAGTGTCCTCACTCATATACTATTTATATATTTTTACATAAATTTATAATAGTTAATCGTACAATTTTTAGCGAACGAATTGGTGAAATGGATTCTGAAAATTTGGAAGAAATATATCGTGATCTGGTGAATATAATGACCGATAGGTAAGAAAAAAATTTTTATACCAGATATTTTTGTTTTATTATTCATTAAACAGCAATCATTAGGCAGCTCTTTAGAATCGGCGCCTTTATGCCTTGACCACTTCGCACAGCCTGTACTTTTGATAGCCAAAACCCTACCAATGGACTCTTTGAAAGCTTCGCAAAATACTGACCTGGTGAAAGAGAAATATTTGTAGAAGGGGGACAATTTCTTTCTGAAAACCATGAATTTCCTTTTTCAACCAACACCCACAAGCATACTACCGACTAAAAACAAAGTAAACATTCTTAATAATTAAAAGTCGTATAACCTGTTGCTGCTGCTTTCTTCCAGGTATAAAGAAAAAAGAGAATTCACCAATATAAAGACTAGATACAAACTTGCTGAAAAGAAAGAGTATCCAGCTTATCTGTCCAGTGAAAGTATTGAAACTGAGGAGGAAAACCCTTATACTAAGGATGGTCAAAAAACAGAACAAGTATTACCAAGATATAATGTACTAATATGGAATTTAAAAGATAATACAAGACCGTTAGTAAGTGAAAGTTATTGTTGATATGCTTCCACGGCCATTCTCATGTACAACACTTTCGGGTTGAGACTGCGTCAGGGGTTTGTGATAAACGGACGTTTCGTTCATATTGCAATAGGCTTCTCCAGGATAGTGACGCCTTCGAATACCACAGATGACAGGACAGGGATCAAAGGAGCTAGAACAGAGGGTAGCCTACTTCTCCTAACGGGTCTCAACCTGAAAACCTAAGTGTTTTGCAGATTTTTGTTAGGCCAATTTCATTAAACGCTAAGTATTTCATTTGCTTTATACTAGCATTAAATTATTCTTCTACAGACGTCTTCTTGGAAGATTCCATTTTAACCACTATTCAAATTAACCCTGATTTAACTATTTTTTGTTTTTAATAAGGAATCAGGCATAGGGAAGGAATAAAGACTCTTTTCTTCTATTTCTATATAACCGTTTTTTAAAATAGAGAACAATTAAAAATGTAACCCTAAGTTACATATCATACTCTATGTTGTTGTTATCTGTTTTTGTAAGTCATTTTGCTAATTTTTATACAATTGACTACTTTTTTATGCATTTTAACAGTTATGTTTTTAATGTCAAAAAATAATAAGACTTGTGAGGAACAGTCATCGAAAGTTGATACAAATATATTTCTAGTTCATGCTAAGCTGTTACCTTCTTATAAAAAAAATATAAAAAAAGTATGTAGATGGGAAATTTTTCTTGGGATATAACAAGCTACTCTGCCGAGGAATTTTTCTATCAATGAAGCTGTATTTAAACTTGGCCACCAACATCTAATTTATTTATTTATTTTCTTTAGCTAGCCCTGAGCAGTCCGCAAGAGGTTAGTTATGTACAATTTTGCCCACATAATGGTAATTATCTTGTTGGAGGCACCGTAGATGGTCAGCTGATATTATGGAATCTTACTGCCAAAAAGTTTATAAGGAACAGTTACAGTAAAAAAGGAGAAAACAATCAGCCCGAACTTTCTACTCATCAGAAACTAAAAAAAAATTTTGTAATTTCCAGTTACTTATACAGTATTTATATAAAATGTTTGTATTGCCAGTGAATTCTCTTATTTTTCTTATAAATTTTACAATTTCTATTTATGAATAGAAAAGAAAATTTTTATGGTACTACAAACCAAGAAATCTGAAAATATTACATTGGACTGCTGCTTCAAGTATAGACAGTTTTCATAAAGGCAGGATAGTTAATATAACATGGATACACCCCGAACAAAAGGTAATCCAGTTTTCTTTTTGTCCCTCTGCTTCTGACAAATTAGATTTGAGCGATAAGCTGTTGGAAATAGCACATATGTAAAAGTGCCTTTTTACAGAATAACTTTTCGTTTTTTTTTCCATTTTCTCCAAAACACTAAATTTGTTACACTAACTATGAATACAGAGACCTATTACTTTTGTTGGAAACTTTTTTTGCCGAGAAAGTTCATTTAAAGAAGTTTTGGGGAGGGGGAGCTTTCCTCATAAAAGTTATTTTAATAAAATGGTATTCAAAACGTCAGGCCTTAAAATTACAATGACATATGTTGTACGGCAATGGCCAGTATCGGCCATTCGAACAAACCATTTGGCCATTGCCGTACAAACATCTCATTGTTATTTTATAAGTTTAGATTCTCCAGTTGATATAAAACTGAAGTTAGATAATTATTTGGTATAAAATTATATTTGAAGAAAATTTATCAATTATAATTTTGTAAACTGTAGTAAGAGAAAGTTGTGTGAGTGTTTCACACCAGATTTTTTTTTTTTAATTCTGTTTATTGCGATCATGTCAAGTTTTGTATATATCATCGGAAATACCTACATGTATGTGAGTGTGTTTGTTAATGTATGCGAACATTACTCCTATTATTCAATATTTAATTCATCATGTTTATTTTACGAGTTCTGGAGATACAATGACAGGTATACTTTCTTAGCTGATTAGTTTTATTGGGATTGATAAGAGAAGAAGTTGTCTGCTGGTCTACCTTCAACCGTCCTTATTCTCTAAACATCAACTAATTTTTCCATCACCAATATTTTCACTACACAACTAAAAATTACTTTTAGTAAAAATTGCATTCCATCTTCATTTTTTCCAGTTCGTAGATGGACATTTTGAACTACTTTCTCCAGATGAGAAAAACTATACAGAACAGATTATCACTACAGGCATTGATGGCGAAATAAAATTTTGGAATTTAAATACAAATGTAGAAAAATTTGAGCTGCCACCTGATAAGATGTTCATCGATACATCATTAGTTAATCGTTCAATGGAGGAAAAATCATTAGATGATTTAGATGGCGCATGGGAACCAATGTTTACCGTAAGTATTTTTTTAAATAAAATTTTTACTTTTTCACATTACTGTAAAAGAGAACATAATTATATCTTGTCAAATGCTTTTTTATTACATTTTCAAGGAAAGAACATGTTTTGAACCTGCACTATTAATATTTTTCCTTGAAACACCACCAATCATAGTATAATCTATGATTGATTCTACCATGTTTATAATGTTTAAAAAAATTTGAAGAAAATCGGCTAACTGGAAGTGTAACTTTAAAAAAATAGGTTTTTTTTTTTAAATGACTATATGACTATAACGAAAATGACTATATGACTATAACGAAAATGACTATAACGATTTCCTTTAGACCTAGTATCCCAGCTCCACATACAAAAACGTATTCATTTTTATTTGAAACATTTAAAAAAATAAAAAATATTTCGGATAGCTGTGCTGACTGTGGAATTAGTTCCAAATGTTATATATAGTTGGTTCAGTGTTTTTAGAGCGCTCTACTGGCGCATAATATAATCATCACTTCTCTACCTGTCAAGACTAGTAGACTGCTTCTTATCCCTCCAGGATAAGTTCGTCAGTATATGTTCGTTAGGGCAAAACCGTAAAATTTGAATTAAAAAAAAATGTCTTTTACCACAATACTATTAATAGGGCAATCAGAGAAAGTCGTATGCGTGATTACAGCAGCAGATTGTTATTCATAAGGATGTGAATAAATATAAATGGCATCAACCGACCAATTATGTAATCAATGCGGAACTTACTCGAGGCATAGCGAATGATGTCCGGGTGAAAAGAGGTGCCGAATGTGGTTCTGACCACTATATGGTCAACGGGTCTTTTACTTTTAAATACATTAAAATCCGGAAAAGGCATGGCGAGCCGATGAGACTCGCTATTCCATTGAAGTCTGCAACAAGAGTCAGTGAAAAAGTTATTCAGGTCAGACTAAGGATAAAAAAGATGGCACAGGTAAAAAGCAGGTAAAAACTGCTTTCATCAGGCCGATATGAAGCTCTCGGGACGAGGTCTAAGCCTAAGAGGTCAGACAAATATTGGTAGAATGAAGAGCATTAAGAAGGTAGATGAAGAAAAGAAGAGGCTTTATTTAATGTGGCTTTCAAAAATGGATGCAATCACTTTAGCGAACCACAAACAAGCAAATAATGTGGCTAAAAGAAAAAGGAAAGAAGGCATTAATCGGTTCAGGGAGGAAAACTCCCAACTTATTGATCGATGTATATATGGACAGAAGAGTGGCGAGGCATAAAAGCACTGAAGTCCATCATCAAATCTACCAAGATAGGAGAGCACTCATCTATTCAAATTGTCAGCCAACATGAGTGGATAGATTATTTTTCCAAACTTTTATTAGAGGAGAGGACGCAATTTGCAAATAATGTAGATCAACAACAAGATGAAAAAAATGGATGATGTTCCAATATGGTTGGAAGAAGTGGAATTAACTCTGAAGGAAATGAAGAACAACAAATCTCCTGGCCCGGTAATGTTGCTGTAGAATTAATTAAATCTGGACCAGAAAGTGTCAAAGAAAAACTTGCAGATTTGTTCTCGACCTGTAGGGAGCAAGAAGAGATACTCAAGAAATGGTTGGTCGGTCATATTACGCCTATCCACGAAAAAGGAAGTAAGAAGATTTGAGGAAATTATCGCGGAATCATTGTTACAAGCAGATTGAGCCGCTTTTATGGGCGGATATTAAAGAAAAGGTTAGAAAAGGAGATGGAAGACAGGATGGCTGAAGAGCAAGCAGGTTTTAGGGTAGAAAGATCTTGCATGTATTACATATTCACCGTCTCTCAGTTATTGGAGAAGAGGTTGTTATGTGATCGAGAAGTGCATTTAGTCTTTATTGATATCCATAAGGCATACGACACCGTGCTATGGGAGATATTGGATAGAGCCGGAATATGCAAACGCCTTGCTGCTGCTGCTACCAAAAACCTGTATAGTGCAGCAGTAGCACGACTTAAAATAGGAAATAAACTTAGTTCTTGCTTTCCCATTACTAAAGGCTTAAACAAGGATGCTGCCTGTCACCGACCCTCTTTAACATATATGTGGAAGAGGCCCTTAAATAGTGGAAGAGGAAGTGTGAGATAAGGGACATGTTTTATATATCTTAAAATTGCTGATGATCTGCTGGTAATAGCTTCCGATGAAGAAGATCTTGAGTATATGTTGAGGAAGCTTTTAGAAGTGTACTCCGTATGGGGTTTGGAAATTAGCAAACAGAAAACGGAATATTTGGCTCTTAACGCATCTACAACTTCACTCTCCATTAATGACTGTGTATTCGACTCAGAGTGTCGAATTTAAATACTTGTGAGTTTTTATTGATGAAAAAGGCAAACTTGAGAGGGATATATCCCTTAAAATAGCCCAAGGAAAGAAGTTAATTAGCATTCTCAACTCCGTGCTATGGAATAAAAGTGCACATGGAGACAAAAAGAAGAATATTTGACGCTTTCTTCGTGGGCGCTACTCTCTACGGGGCCGAAACTTGGACCATTAGGAAAAAAGAGGGGAGGAGCTTGTTGGCTCTGGAGAAAAAGCTGTGGCATTTCCAGGATCCAGCATATACCCAACTCTTTGATCAGAGAGTGGGTTAATGTACAGCACAATATCCTAGAAATAATTGATCAAAAGAGATTGATGTGTCCGGACACCTAATGAGAATGAACGTCGTCAGGTGGCCAAAAAGGATTTTTTTTGTATACTCCAGTGGAGAGGAAAAAGAGGGTCCGACCAAGAAAAAGATAGTCAGAAGAGTGACGGGTAGAGGCCTACAATAGAATGACTGGGAAGGCAAGATTTTTGGCGGAAAATGTCTTGTCTATCGGCTTATGATATTTATTGTTAAGCCGAAAAAAAAAATATATTCAGATCAAACAAGTCTATATGAATCCTTTCCCAGGGACGAATTGCCACTGGCCAAGCATTACGATTGCGACTACAATTGATCTTTGTACTGACTGACATACATGGCATTACGATAGTATTTGTATATATATCATCATTAATATTTTTCCACCAAACGTAGGATCTAGCAAATAACTTAGTATTAGAGAATACATACCACTTAACTAGTCTAACGAATGCTTCGCCACTGAGACTATGATGTAATAAGGACAAAACTCTTCATTGTAAGGTCTTATGGATGACGACTCTGTTACCGTAAAGAATGCAATTATTTTCCACTACAAGTAATTGCGCAAAACAAAATATGGTTTTATATGAGTCTCGTTGGAAAAGAGACGACCAATTTGATCATATTAATTGCCTGACTCTAGACAAAATAGGATCTAAACTAACTTGCTGACATACAGCTTTATAAGAAATGAGTGGGGTAGCCAAAAATAAGTAATTATACTCGGCGATTTCTACTGATTCGTTAGACGATAGCCTGGACAATGAATCCGCTTGAGGAATTCGAGTAGCCTTTTTATAAATAATATTATAGGCAGACAGAATAATAGACCAACGAATTAATTTCGAAGACGCCATTTGGGATTTTTTTGGACTCTGAAAATTCTGTATTTTATTTTATTTTATTTTTATTTGTATTTATTTATTTACATACATACTCTGTTATAGCCATAGGCTTACAGAGGGGTTGACCCAAAATATATACAAATTAAAAAAATAAATTATATTATCTAACTGAAATTTAACTTATTATAATACTAACTTATTACAATCTAATGGAATATATATATGTGTAAGTAAATAATTAAATTAAAGATAAGGAGAATGAGATAAAAATAATAATAAAATAGGTGTGTGTCGATTAGTAAATTAAATTAACAAATTCCTTAGTTTAAGTGCATGTATACAGAATAAGTAGATATTATTTAATTTATCTAAATCACCTGGCTCGGAAAAGCTTAGTAAATGAATAAATTTATCGTTACAGCTGTAAAATGATGATATATATTTGTTTAAGTATTTCTCTCTTAAAGATGCAAATCCCGGACAGCCAAGTATAAAATGTATTAAATCGTCTGAATTATTTAATGAACAAAACTTGCAGAAATTATCAGAAATAAAAGTATACTTCTTTCTATTTATATTATTATTATTATTACCAACCTCGGGTGGGCATCCCAGCCAACAGAGGCTTATTGTGCCATCCCCGATAGTTCCTAGTAGACAAACCCTCTCTCCTTAAGAAGTTTGAGGGCCTTCACCACCAGGTCATTTTGAGCTATTATCTGCTCAGGTCGTAACGTACCAAAGGTCTCATACCTCAATTTAATTATTGCAACGCAATCAAACAACAGGGGGGGGGCCGTTTCCTCCTCTTCCTGACATAATCTGCACAAGGGTTCCGCTCGAATGAGCCCTACCTTGTACAGATGTTTCCTGAACCTACCATAACCCGTAAATAGTCCCGTCACCAGAGAAATCTGGCTCCTACTCAGACTAAGAGTCATTTGGGTCCTTCGTTTACACAGTCCTGGCATCATCCTTTTACTGTGTATAACACCCGAGCTCCCCCTCCAGAGCTGTTCTTGCATACTGCGACACCACCCTCTAATCGCTGCACGAATTGCTCCGCCAGTTATCCCCAGGACCGGCTCTGGACCAGTGAACGGAGTGTTTGCCCCGTTCCTGGCCAGTTGATCAGCTGTCTCATTACCCTCAATCCCTGCATGTCCAGGCACCCATAGCAGCTGTTCCTTGTTGTGCGTGGAGAGTCTCTCCAATGCCTCACTACATTCTTTCACTAGGGATGAGGTAGTTCTGTAAGCCTCTAGGGCTTTCAGTGCGGCCTGACTGTCCGAGCAAATGCGTATGACCTTGCCCCTTGGGGCTCTACGCAGGTTCTCCTCGGCACAGACCTTAATGGCAAAAACTTCAGCCTGGAATATAGTGGAATACCTGCCCAACGGCCTCTCAATGAGTACCTGCGGGCTCATTCCATACACTCCTGCTCCAGTTCCGCAATCCATCCTAGAACCGTCTGTAAAACACAGAGGTCCTGTCCGGTAGCGTTTTTCCCACCCGTTGGACCATTCCGCCCTAGAGCCTAGGAACACCCGAAATGGAACCTCGAAGTTATATGTTGGATAGATGCTATCCTGGGCCATGTCTAACACCGGGCCCGGGTTGACCTTTAGCATTATGTCCAAGTGTTTGGCTAAGGAGCCCCTCTGCTTCCAAAGACCATTGTTGCGCAATCTGTGTGCACTGGCCCTCGCCTCCGCTTGCACTAACAAGTGCAGCGGTGCCAAGCCCAGCAGCACCTCTAGCGCAGCTGTCGGAGCACTTTTAAAAGCGCCCGTAATAAGAAGTCACGCCAGCCTCTGTACTCACTGAGGCACTTCTTGGCTGTCTCCTTCTCCGTTTTAGGCCACCATACCACCGCGCCGGTATGATGCCACCATCATAAGTTATGACCGGTATGATGGCACGAGTATATATCCAATGGGTCATCCTTGGAGTTAACCCCCATGACTTCCCACAGGCCCGTGTAGCACAGTATAGCGACTTCTTAGCTTTCTGCACTATATATTCTAGATGTGCGTTCCTTGTGATAACTTCCAGATACTTTACTCTATCTGTCACATCCAGTATCCTCCCGAAGAAGGACAGTGCCTTATATACCTCGATGTCCCTCCTCCTGGTAAATGGTACGAGAGTGGTTTTCTGTGGATTTACCCCAAGGTCCACTCTGCTGCACCATCGAATAAGCGCCTAAGCGCCTCTTGTAGGAGCTCCCCGACTATCCGACTATGGGTCCGTGCTTGCCTCAGGCTATCACCACTATAACATCGGCGTAGCTCAGCACGGAACATCCAGTGCCACTAAGCTCCTCCAACAGTTCGTCCACAACCATGCACCATAGAAGCGGGGTAAGGACCCCCTGCGGGCAGCCCCTTGTGGGCGTAATCTCTAGCGAAGCTTCACATAGGCTTGCTACAATCCTACGTGTTTTAAGCTCGCTGTCGATCCATCTAACAATGGGTCTTCCGACACCGCGCCTCTCTAACGCCTGAGTGATTAAGCAGAAGGTCGTGTTGCTGAACGCCCCCCCAATTCCAAGAACACGCCTGCTGCTGTTTCCCTGCCATGCACCGACATCTCCAATTCTCCAACAAGAGAATGGAGGGCCGACTCACAGGATTTCCCTAACTGGTAGGCATGCTGTGCAGGGTGCAGAGGATGTCGCCCCAGCACCACCTCCCTACTAATTTGCAGGTCCACCAGTTTTTCCAGAACTTTCAACATAAATGAAGAAAGACTGATCGGTCTATATGCCTAGGCCTGGGAGTGCGTTCTCTGCCCAGGCTTCGGTATAAATAGAACTCTTACAGACCTCCATGCTCTAGGAACATGGTTGAGAGCCAAACATGCTCTCATCAGTCTGCATAGTATAGGAGTAATGTTTCCCCGCCCTTGTGTAATAAGGCAGGGAAAATTCCATCAGGTCCTGGTGACTTATATGGTTTAAAGTGGTTACCTGCCCACCTTGCTATACGTGACGCCGAAGGCCGAGATCCCCCAAGTCCTCGTCTGTCCTTCTCATTAGCGCCACCCGTGAGTCCTCCGGAAAGTGCGTCCGGATCAACAATTCCAGAGTGTCTCTTTCGGACTCCGTAAAGTCACCATCTGGATTCTTGATAGTTCCCATTGGATTAACCGGCACCTTAGATAATATCTTGTGGAGCTTAGCCCCTTCCAAGGTCGTTTCGACCTCTGCACATAGTTTCCTCCACGAGTCCCTTTTGGCTTTCCTAATGGCCATATTATAGAGGTGAGGGTTCTGCGGTACTCCTCCCATAAGCCTCTCCTCTTTGCTGCACTAAACAGTTTCCTAGTCTTAGCTCGGAGGCTGGCCAGCTGATTGTTCGACCAGCTAACAACCTTCCTTGAGGATGACCTCACCACCTCCGCGCAGTTCTCCTGGTACGCATCAAGGATGACCTTCTGCAGTTGATCTGGCGCATCCTCGATGACATTACCAGTTGCATAAGTCTGTTTAACAGTTTTGATATTATGGTCTAAGTCCTGCCGATACGAATCCCAGTCCGTACGCCTAGGATTCCTGTAGCTCCACGACTGGCTACAATCAGACAGGAGGTCAAATCTTATACACATGTGGTCCGACAGTGAGGGCTCCTTGGACACATGCCAGTTTTTTACCAGAGTCGACATAAAATTAGTTGCTATGGTTAGATCAATCACCTCCCTGCGCCTAACGTTAAAGAAGGTGGGTTCTTCACCCTCGTTTATCAAGCACAAATTATTAGCTAAGATAATTTGTGACTTACCTCTCTGATTCGTGTCTGTGCTGCCCCAAACCAGTCCAGTCCACCATCCTTGCAGAAGGTTACCAATTTGTACACTTCTTCTGGTGGTGCTGGCTCTGTTGAGTCAAATGGAAGGTAGGCCGACACACAAACAAAGTCCTTGAAGCCTCCTCCCATGCGTAGTTTCACCTTAGCCACCGTCAGATTTCTGTAACAGAAGTCATTCAGCAGTAAAAAGGTAATATCTTTCCTAATATATATACATGTTCTAAGATTTTCCAGGCTACACAATCTTACCTGCAGGTTCTCCTAGCCCAGCTACTTTTCCACGGACCAGCCAGGGTTCCTGGATCAGGGCTAAGGCGATATCTTCTCTAATGAGGTAGCTCGATAGCGCTGCTGACGCACCTCTACTTTGATGGAGATTCACTTGAACAGCTCTCCATCGGTTCTTGAGGTTCGTCGCCCCCTCAGCTATCATCTTTCGCTTTCGCGACGATCCGGAACTTCACCACGTCCTTCCCGAGAAAAGCCTCGAGACTGGACTTTCTTAGGCGTTCCAGAACTCCTTCAGGAATTTCAAATACCAGGGTTTGTCCCCTGGCTTCCACTTTCCTGTTAATGATTCTCCATTCTGAGGTGTCCAAGCCTGCATTCTGTGAATGCAGCTTTTCCAACACCTCAGTAGGGGTCGCCACCCACACCGACACATTGGCAGTTCTGAGGATCTCTTTGGCCAGACAGGCCCGCAGATTTATCCCCTCCCCTATCTGGAGAGTTGGGGTCACTGCGTCCAACCAGTTCCGCGTTGCCTCATTGCCACAATTGACAGATAGCAGCCCCTAAACTGCGGGCCGTTCTCGCCAATTATTCTGGCGACTACCTCGGCTTGTGCCCTTTCTACCTGATCTTCTGTCAGGTAGACCTGAGGATAGCCCTCCGGGGCAATCGCCATACGAGTATTACTGAATGAAACCGCAGCCGTCTCTTCAGAGCCCTTAGCTTTCTTTGGCACCCTGGCGCCACTCGTCTCCGGACTCGTACTTGGAGTGCTTAACTCCGATCTCCCCCGTTTAGGAGCTCGCTTGGGAGTCGGGGAGGGTGTTCCAACTACATCCTCCCTTCTCCTCCCACCGGGCATCCCCAGGGAAGACGCAGCCACCACACTTCATTCCTGGGCCGGTTGCTTGGAAACGGCCCTTTCCAAGAGGAGAATATCATCGCAAAGGTTTTACTTATATTTACCTTAAGAGAATTTTCTTCACAGTATTCTTTCAGAATATTCAGATTTTTTTGGGCAGATATCCAAGTAGATGAAAGCAGAACCATATCGTCTGGTACAAAATCATGTGCAGATCCTTAATATTATTCAATGCCACTCCTCTGGAATTATGAGCAATGAAGTAGTCCACAATATCAGATACATACAAAGTAAAGAGAAGAGGGCTCAGAATCTCCCCCTGCAGCACACCCTCGGAAATTGGAATTTCCCTTGAGTTAGAACCACCGTCGGAAATAACCATTGAGGCATTGTCGTAGAGACTTATGATTAATTGTAAAAAATTCCGACTTAGTCCCAAATTATACTTAGGGTCATTAGGGTAAATTTGTCTTTATTTTTCTTGGCATCTACGATAAATCTATTTTTTAGCGATGTTTGAAGAAATTTAATTACAATTGACGGGGGATCTTTTCCAGCAAATAGAATAGATCTTTTCGAGCAAATAGAATTTTCGACGATAAATAAAATCTATCATATTAACATTCAGATCCAAGCCGATCACATCTGAAATTCCCTTAACAATACTAAAGAGATTTTCATTTTCAGTAACAGGAACATTGTCAATTTTAACAAAATTCTGAATTGAGAACCGGGAACAAAACGAAATTTCTTTGTTTAAAGCCATAATTTGTTCTTTAAGCTTATTATTTTCATTATTTTGGGTGGATATCTTCTTTTTACATGTTTTAAGCTCCTTTTCTAATTTTAGTTAGTTTATTAAATCCGCTTTTCAAACCTTTCCGTTTCTGTTGACATAGAAGATTGTTCTTTTCTACCAGCAGCGACCTCATTAGACAACGAATCCAACTTAGAGATAATGAGATGCTGATTCAAGGTCACTACTCACTCCAGATGGGCGAGTCTGAAGGTCCCCACTGCTATTATTACCTTTCGCTTCTTTCTCACTAGACATGGTTCAAAAATTCGAAAGAAAAAACAAACTCACCAAATAAGAAATATACGATATATATATAAACATTGTTATGCAGTATTAATTTCACTAAAATATTAAAAGGCTATGTCTACAACTCTGCAAGAATTTGAATAAAAAGACACTTTAGAACCTTATGTAAAATTAAAAGATTTAAGAGCCGATGAACACACAAGTGACTGTAAACCAAACTCTTTTTTGAAATACTATTTTTCAGTTTTATGGCAGAACTACTAAAAGTGTGTAAGTAAAAATTTTTAATTTATTTCACCTGGCGCTTACACATTGGCCGGCTAGTGGAGCTAGAGAGAGACAGAGAACTTGCTTCCCCCACCTAGGACATTTCCACTACGATGCTCACTACTGCACTCACAAATGTTAACTGTATCTGATAAACTTTGTACTCGCTTTAAACTTCACAAATAAATTCAATCAAATATTTAAATTATAAATTCACCAATTAAACCAAAATTAGCCAGTAGAATTCTTTAAAATTTTAAAAAACTGAAGTTTACACTGATAACATTACTTCTGCAAAATTTTAGAACTATACGATGACATAAACTTAAAAAACTTGAAGCAAAAGTGCAGAGCAACAGTAAACGACAGTACACTTCGTAAGCACAGGGTTAACTCCGAAAATACTGTATTTAAAGTTGATGATCAGCATAAATTGTAAATTTATTCCATATAAATAAATTGTTGAATATGTAGTTGGGTCCGCAATACTGGGTAACAATATCAATGATTCTATCCGTCATATTATGCATATTATTGTTGTTCCTGGCCGGTTTTGGATTCCCATCCATCATAAGAGTAATTTTTTCAATCAATTCGTTTGCCTATAGAAATGACTTCAACTAAATGTTTATATCAAGCATCACACTGGTTGCTTGTACATATGTGGGAGGTTATAAAGTAAAAAGTATGTGTATCGTGTATATTACAGCAGAAAAGAATGAGTACAAAATATGGTTAAATAATAAATAATGTCATTGAAAGGCAATTTAAAAATGTCTTTTAGTAAAGGTGTTCTGTAGTGTAAGTTACAATGCTCTGTGTCTTGCCATGGTATTTCCATGGGGGGAATGGGTAAATTTGAAGATTACTATAAATAATAATATATAAAGTTTAATGAAGACTATATATATATATATATAGTTACAATAAACAAACATTGAAAAGATGCAAAATTAATGTAAGGCCTACATTTAAGGTGAAAGTACGATTTCCGAAAGGTTTACAAGTGCCAATTACAAGTATAATTTTTGATTACGTTCATACACGCTACCAGTTAGTGGAAGAGGAACTAAGTTCAGAATCAGGGGAACCATTCTTTGAATATGGTAAATTTTTATGTGATAGTTATTTTGTGAAAATAGTTTATTTACTAGCAATGAAAAAAAATTCTCTTGACTAGCGATATTTTTTAATTATTTATTTTGAGCTTTTTACTTTTAGTACATGAAGAAGATCTTGTTGCGATGAATAATTTTGCAGTGGCCGGATCTGCTGGAGGCCAATTGATTACAATTAATTGGCCATCAAGTGAAAATCCGGAGGAAGGTTTGAATTTATTTTTTATATCTATATATTATTTTGACTTGGTGCCGTAAGAAGACGTACTATGTTCTATTAGATATTCAAAATTCGTACTAGAGTTTTCTCCGAGAAGACATGAGGTTGAAAACAAAACTCTTGTATGAATATGTCTTTCTCTTACTGAAACACTTACAATTGCTCAAAACTTGCAGCTTCACAAAACGTTTACTTGGACTTGCATTATACATAAATAAAGGAGAAGGGCACGCCCTCTGTGTAAAAACCTTAGAAAAGCTTGTACAGGCCATTTAAATTTAAACTTAACTGATAAGTCCCCCAGAACTCCACTAAAAGGAGTTTTTCTGGATAACTTTTCAAATAAAAGTGATAAGTTTAAGTCTGTTCAATAATCATTGCAAGTTCAAGAAAATTGATAAAAATTAAATACAAACTTAGTTACTAAATTAAATACATAAATTGTATTTGGAAATTTCTATAATATAAGCTTTAATATCAACACAATAATAATAATTGAATTATATAAAAAACATATGATTAATTGCAACACATTATGCCTTTCGATATTAAAATAGATCAATGAAATGAAATCATATGGTTATACTCCCCCCCTTGAAAGAAAAAATTATGCTGTGATTTTGCTGCTATCTGGTGGATGAGAGACGCGTATAGATCTTCTAATTCTATCCTCTATAGCTTTTTAGTCCGGATCTCTTGATTGTAGTTGCCCGAATTTGATTAGCATGTCTTCTGATGAGATTGTTGACAGCTACGTTGATAGTCCTCCAATTTAAGATGAATGTCTTCGCTTGAATTACTCTTTTGGCGAAAAGGTATTCGCCAATAAAAACCAAATTTAATACAAGAATTTAGATTTTTTTTTATTTCTAAAAAGCATTAACAATAAACGAAAATTTGAAGAAAGAATTAATATAAAGTTAACAAAACAAAAAGTATACATTAACAAAAGTTCGCAAAGTCCACCTTAATCAAGGCAATAAATAATATGTAGATAAACCGTTTACAATCACGCACCATTTTTTTTTTGTATACCGTTTAATGCGGCGACCAGATCGTGTACGACATTCTTCAGTAGATTGTTGAGCTTCGGCATCGGAATCATTTAAAGGTGTCTTCTTCTGTTCTTTTGCTGGTTGTGTTTTTCTGCTGAGGGTGATTATTATGAAGGTGCGTGTAAGTGGTATTTGTCCTTGAAGTGTGTTTGAGTCGATCCCGTCGGTATTCAGATAGCAGGTCTTGTCGCCCTTGCCTAAAACCATGTACGGTCCTATGCGGTGGCAAAGGTCCATGTACCATGTCGTCTTGGAGGAAGAATTGCCTACAAGTCTTCAAATCCTTATGTACAAAAGTTTTGATGTATATACGGGCGATGTGGTGCTGGTCCGTTCATGTGTGCTGGAAGTTGATTCATGTGTTCGCGGATTTTGATTAAAAACGTGTCTAAGTTATCTGGATTTTCTGTCTCTTCCAAAAGTTCTCCAGGATGTCGAATGTTTGTCTATAGGTCATCTCCGCTGTACTAGTATTGTTACCTTCTCTGACGGCTGCTTTTAAACCGAGCAGTACCTTTGTAAGAGAGAGTAGTCCAAGCGATGGTATTGAGTAGTGCCGTTAACGCTGTCTTGAGGGGGCGATGCCTCCTTTCGGGTCATCCGTTAGATTGCGAGTGCGTTCGATATCATCAAATTCCTAAGATTCTAGTTTTATTGTTGATATTATTATTATAATGTTTTTGTTCTCATAAAACAAAAAAATAAACTATGTTCTTTTTTGCAAGTAGAGGCTACTATGTCATTATCATCAATCGTGCATGATGGACCAATCATATGCGTTGAACAAAACAGATTGCACAGTAATGTAATATTGAGCGTTGGTGGACGTGTATTTGCCCTTTGGTATGTTTATGATTTGGTAAGCAGAAGAATTTATTTTATTTTATTTATTTATTTATTTTTTGTTTTTTCACATGTACATGCTTAGTCCATTTGTCGGTAGTGGTACTAAGATGTGTTAATTTCTATTAAAGCTGTATACAGGGATTCCAAAAGAGGTCTATTGTGCCATTCCCATGGTGCCAAGGGTGTTAATACTCACCTACAGCAACCCTTTCAGATTAAGATCTCTGAGGATTTTCAGGATCTGGGAAGGTCAAGGTAAATACATAGGCTTCCAAATTTCTCTGGATGATAGCATCGCATTCTAGGCCCAGCTTCTTCAGGTGTCCCCCTGAGTATACAATGCCCCGTGAAGAATTTCGTCAGCATACGAAGCCTATTTTTACTTTCTCTTATTGCTAGTAAGACTTACTCCTACGACTTGTAGCGTGTCATATTTTCGATATCGAGTTTTCTCAGGAAATATACGTTTTGAGGTCCCCTGAGTCCAAAAAAGTGAATTTTAGAAAATGGTCTATGTTGTGTGTGTGTGTGTGTGTGTGTGTGAACAGCATAGCTCAAAAACGAAAAACCGCAGAAAGTTCAAACTTGATATTCCGTTTAGGTATCACCATGGAATCCGACTGTAGGTTAGCTGTCAAAATTCCTCAACCGCAGTACCACTTAAACTTTTTTTTACTTTTTTGTGATTTTCTCAAAAATGGCTCTAACGAATTTCTTGAAACTTGGTACATCAACTATACATACAAAGAGCTACAACTTTTATTTCAAACATTTCTCCGAAGAAATTCATTTACGGGTACTTTTGGTGGAGAGGGGTTTACGATTTCCTCTAAAGTGTTATTTCAGTTTATTACACAATTCTATCATCTAGATAATATTAAATAGAATTAAATATGTTGTTCAAATTTCGAGCTTGAAAAATCAGATGACTGGAAGTGCATTTTTACTAGGAAGTATTTTTCAGTTTCTGCGCTTTTCTCCACAAAATCACCGACGAATTTCGTTAAATTTGATGTACTAACTATAAAATTTGTCAATCACAATTTTGAAAACTGGCATAAGAGAAAGTTGTGTGAGTGTATCACACCAGATTTTTACTTAAACTGATGTACGCTTCAGTTCTTTGCCGGTTATAACCGTCAAGGCAAGTTTTAGGATTTAGTTTGCCTCAGTCCTGAGTGGATTTTCCAGAGCTTTGCTCTCTTCACTTCTTCCTCCTTTCTGATTTGTTCCAGAAGAGACTGGTCACCTATTCCACAGTACGGTTCAGGCCCCAAAAAGAGAGTTGCAGCGCCTTTCCTTGCCTGGGTGTCGCCATCTCATTTCCTTCTATGCCAATATGTCATCCAAAGTAGGGTAACTATATTGCTCCTGCCCGGGCCATTGAGTTTGCTGATGCATTCCCGTACAATTTTTGAACTGATGACATATGTGCTAGTGCTTTAATGGATAGCATTACAATCTTCCGATATTTTCTGTCGAGGTTAAACTGTATACACCTTCCATTTGCGTAAATTTTCCGCCTGAAGAATGCTGGGAAACTTGCCCATAGGTTCCGAGTATCTGGTCCTCGGCCCAGCCACTCCGGCCTCAGTCCCCTACAGGGGACCTTAGCCCATCCGTATACGACATAATGGCATGTTCTTTAATGTAGACAGAGGGGATCCACTACTCCACTCTCTTTTCATACTCAGCAAGAAAAGTCTGGTGTTTTTTCATAGCGATTTCAGTTGTTCAAAATGAATTTTAGTGATTTTTTGCACTTTGGTTCACAGTATCTGGGACTGGAGTGTAAAAGAAGTAGCACTTTTCTCATAGTTTGATAAATGACTGTTTATTCTTCTGTTTTGTAAGAAAACTCCATTGAAATGGAAAAAATATCAAGACGTTACCCTAACGTATGGTGCTTGGTCAATATGGCGACCCTCTGTGCTCAGAATTGCTAGATCTGATGGAGTGATAGAAATATGGGATTTTTGCAAGAAAAGTAATCGAGCTAAACTTGAAATTTTAACAACTCCTGATTTTATTACAAGTTAGTATTTTTTTTTTTAATTTATATAGAAGACACTACACAATCAACGTCTGTCGCTACATAAATATTGCCTATATCCTGGAAGGGGACTGCATTGAAAAATTAAATAATGTGTATATTTTTTAGCGTCCGCTTTAAATATTTATAATAAATGAATTTATATATATATGTATCTGTATTTAGTATTAAAAATCTATATTTAAAAATTATATTTATTTACTGTTATTTGATTTTATTTAGTAGTTTTTATTGTTGATTGCGATAGGTAATTTTATGTTCATATTCTACTGAGCCGTGATATACTCATATGCTATTTAGATTACTATTTAATTTTGTTATTATTAGCAATTTAAGTGGCTGCCCAGTAACATATATTTTAGTTGCCACAAATTGGTGGTCTTGACTTACAAGTACCAAGTACTGTTTGTATTTTACTATGTATACTATTTATTATCAATATTTGTACAAGATGTTACTTATTCTTTAACAAATAATATTAAATATTCTAATATTCTAAATTTAGATGACAGCAGAACGCAGACTATGTTTCCGTTTGCCCCTTTTATGTTAGGGGATAATGGACTAACCATTTCTTAAATAATTTTTGTCATTTTCAACGGGTATCCTAACACTCGCACAATAACGTCGGTTCTCACACACATAATTGGACTGTGGAGATAGTCGATGGAGGCAGAATCAACAAATACTGGACAAACTCTAGCTCAGAGGTTCTCAACCAGCACCATAAAGCCCCTAAGGACTTCTCAGGATATACGATGAGAGAAGTCGAAAATAGAAATTATTTATGAAAAGGGGATGTCTTAGGAGTTTCTTACTGAATTGCTCCTTTCAGGAAATTGTTATCAATACTGTACTTATTTGCTAGACCTGCCAACAGGACGCAAAAAGCAAACAAATAGGCTACAAGTTTTAAGAAAGTGCGTGGCTCTATAATGTGCAGAGACTTGCTTACTATTGCGGCTTTAGAAGTACTACGCGGTCTTATCACCACCAAAAGAAACAGAAGCATGCGCTTATTATTAAGTGAGTTTCGTCTGTTTGTGAAAAGATGTGATAATATGTTACAGGACATGATCCTGGGCCTGCCTGCAGATAAATTTTAATGGTTCCGATCCATAATTTCGGAAATAATTTTCGAAAATCACAGATTAAAATGTACTTGAGTAGTACCTAATCGTGGATTCAATAAGGTATATCGATGGACTCTGAAGGAATGGGAACTAGAATTTATAGGGCATAAGCATAAAATCTATACTTCGGTTACTTCAGGCGAGTTCTTCGCCTTCTTAAGTCCATCAGATGTAAAGGTATAGTATATAATGCTAACAAGATTCTAAAGCAGAATCTTCATTATTAAGTAATTATGTTCATAACCGATAATCAAGATGCAATTAAGGCCATCAATGCCTACCAAGTTCATTTGAAGCTGGGTGAGAGATTACATACAATGTAGGATATATAGGCAATGAGAAAGTGGACGTATTGGGCTTGGAAAATTTAAATATACTTCTCTAGGGAATCTTTCTCGGGTACACCTAGGACATTCAGAATGTTTACCCCTGGATTCCCAGGAAATCAGAGACCTCTATGGAGAAATACTACTGGTAAAAGCAGGCGAAAGAATCCATTTGGTAGGTGTTCGTCGCAACGGTCCACGGCGCCAGACCTGATTAACCTGATAGTAAGTGGTCACAGCAGATTTTGTTTGAGTGAGGTAGGGACACCGCACATGTCCTCTAGCATTGCGAGGGCTTGGCGAAAGACCTTCAAATGGGCATAAAAACGCCTGCAACTACATGCAGATTCTCTGGTAAGTGATTAACGTCGTCTAATTTATAACAGATGTTTTTGGATTGCGGGGATTCCAGGTGCGTTTCCACAAAATTCTTTATATTCTAATCTATTATTCTAGCAGTATCTTAGGAGATATCCAGACTATGATTGCTAAGCAAGGAAATAGGGAGTATTTATTTGATTTTGCCAGCAATGCTGTAGAACCGGATATGAAAATGCTTGTTTCGTCCATTCAGATATTGAGGACCCTTAGATCCGATGCAAAGGGGAATAAAGGAACAGCGTTGAAAATAACTTGACAACAATAATTTCTACCAACATACTCGTATTTCTACACTTTAGAGACGACTATGTTCTTTGAAGGAACACTATCATGCAAGGCAGTTATTATAGATCTGCTAGGGCCTAGTGGATTGGCTTTATAATCACCGCCTTACTTATACTTTTGGTAATAACTTTTTTCATTTTTAATTATTGATTTTTATTAATAATTTGTTTTTGTGTAGCAATTGTTGACCCAATTCTACCTGGAGAAAAACCGTTGCTTTGCGTGGGAGACACAGTAGGAGCCATTAAATTATACGCTATACCAGATTTTCTTGTCGGTTGGGAAGATAGTGATGTAAGTATACAGATCATGATCACTGCAAACGTTTACCAATTCGAATTACAATACATTTGATAGAGGAGGAAATTCACTGAGTACCCAGTATTAAATCGCATGCTTCATTCTTCACTCATAGAAACAAAAACAAAAAACATCTGGTGTGAAACATGTCACACGACTTTCTCTTACTCCTTTTAATACAATTATGTACGAAATGACTAATTTTCTTTAAACTCAAAAGTTTTATAACTTATTGTATATGTTCTATAACTTTAACTCACTTTGAATAACTCAAAAGTTTTATAACTTATTCTATAAGTTCTTATCCTATAAGTTCTATAACTTTAACTCACTTTGAATAACTCAAAAGTTTTATAACTTATTCTATAAGTTCGCATTTCCGGTTAACCTATTTTCTTCTAATACGTGATACATGTGTTCAATATAAAATAAATAGCCTTGGTTCAATATTTCTCACTGAACTAATTGCCATTAATAAATGTTTGCACTACATAAAAACATTAGATAACCAGGTTTCCTGTGCGATAGTCAAAGTGTACTGAACAGCTAAAACAGCCCTATAATAGTCCCTCGTTTTTGATCTTGGACAGATTACATTTATTAAACACTTTGATAAATAGTGATAAATCAATATACATCTATAGGTAAAAGGTCACAGTGGTATGCCCGGACGAAATGGCGGACATTAAAGCAAAAGAAGCCATTACCTTTCAAGAACGGTACATTAACCTACTCGCGCCCACTGATATAAAGAATTATTATTAAAAAACCTGCCATACTAGGAGGGAAGAAAATTATTCCTTATCAAAAAATAAAAAAGGTAAATTTTATTCAGCCATTCAAGCCTCAATCCCTAGGAATCCGTAGCAGAAATTCTACACTACCATCATCAGGCTAAAGTTTAACCATAACGATTCTCCTCATCATCTGTCATGGATTGGTATTCAAATAGATCAGTATGTAAATGTGACTCAGAATGTACAACCGATGCGAATCATTTGATACGGTGTAGACTGCTTATATCCGACTTGTATAACTACATTTTTATGTATAGATTAGATTTGATTGTATGGGGGGATTGGCTCTCAGCCTGCGCCACCCCGACCCTTAAGGGTCTATTGTGGCACTCTTAAGTTGGAGACCCCTCCCCAGTCCTGTCCTTTATTTGAACTTTGGAACTTTGGGGAGGCTCCTAGGTGTACGGTTAAGAGCACCTCCCATCAGAGCACCCTCTCGAGTCCTGTCTGCCTTAATAGACTTAATAGACCCGAGAGGTGCCCCTGGCTAAGGCTTGTAGGCCAAAAAGGCGAAACCTCAACCATACAGCCCCTCGCACTGACAGAACGTGCAGTGCTGTTTCCTCTTCTTCCTGACAAAACCTAGACAGGCTATCCGTTACCAGGCCCATTCGATGCATGTGCTTATTAAGTCTACAATGGCCAGTGAGAACGCCAACTGCTATCCTTGTGGCCACCGGGCCTAATTGGAGTAGTTCTGCAGTTAACCTGGGCGAGTAGCTATGAATGAACGTTTTCGCCTGCCTTTGGCCTGGGGTTTTAGCCCCCCATTCTCTTGATCGCTCGTGCATCCATGTCCTAATGGATGCACTCCTGAGGTATCTTGTGACGGCGCAGAACGGTTCAGGCCCGATAAAGGTTCCGATGGAACCCTCCCGGCCAAGCGATCTGCCACCTCATTGCCTCTGTGACCCAAATGCCAAGGTA